>PVHP010007677.1:0-55665 GCA_004024765.1 Zapus hudsonius | reverse complement strand
GGTCTGGGAAGTTCAGAAAGGGCACTGTGGTTGCAGTGGAGTGAATGAGGGGTAGATTGAAAAGACAGTTTGGCAAAGTGAATGAAGGCTAAGTTGTTTAAGATCTTTGTAGGGATCGAATAAAGGGATGGACAGACCAAGGTGACTTTGAACGGTGGAGCATCAGTCGGGGGTCTGATTTGTAAATTACCAGCACTGTAATCATTGCTGTGTGAAGAATAGCTAACAGGGAGGGCAGAATCAGGGATGTCACCAGGGCTGTGATGATGGGGACTGAAAAGGTGCAACAGAGCCTCTGAGAATGTGCACTTCTCGGGGAGAATTTGAAGGTGGAGGCAGCAGAGAATGAAACGACTTCCTGTTGCCTGTCGTGCATAAGGAAGACATGAAGTTAAGTTAAAGTAAGGGTGAGTGGAGAAATTTTACTCCTATCTTTGGTGGTTGGTAGATAAGGAGCTTAGTTTGGGCTATGTTAACTAAAGAGTGTCTATTTAAACAGATTTTCAGGTTTGAAGCCTTTTGATTAGACACTAGTAAAAACATAACTTCTAAAGGAAAAAAGAAAGTAGAATGTACAATTATGATAATTATAAATTTCCAATAGTTTGTCTAAAAGGTATAATTTCTAAAGGGTACAATCCCTAAAAGCTACAGTGAGTACATGTGTTCCATTTGGACATTCATATACTAAAAGCAGGTGTTTAATCACTTCACTTTCCTTTGTGATTCTATGTAGACGACTTCTGTTCCAGATTCAACCAGGACTACTCTGACATGATAATTCTACAACCTTCCACACATAATGTATGCTGCCAGGCATAGTGCTGTTGTAGTTAACTTCTTTCTAGTCACTGCTCAGAAAAGAACCTAGCAAAAAGCAGCTTATGGAGGAAATGGGTTTATTTTGGCTTATAGACTAGAGGGGAAACTCCATGATGGCATGAGCAGAGGGTGAACATCACCTCCTGGACAACATCAGGTGGACAACAGCAACAGGAGAATGTGCCAAGCATTGGCAAGGGGAAGCTGGCTGTAACACCCATAAGTCCACCCCCAACAACACACATCCAACAACGTTCTAATATCCAAACTGCCATTAGCCGGGGATCAAACATTCAGAACACATTGGTTTGTGGGGGACACCTGGATCAAACCATGACAGACAAGTGGGAATAGAAAGACTTTGTCTCAGCTCTGTAGAGAGTAAATGACCCGTTCAGCATCGTGTGTCTTATCAGCACAGCAGAGCTCTTAGAATTCAGCCATCTTTGTCCCCGTGCAGAGCTGTCCTTTTGCTGTGACACACCATTCAGCTGTGTCAGTGAAGGAACTCCTGTGCTCATCTCTCTCCACTTTAATCAGTGGTCATAGTTGTCAGGCACACTCAGAAATTGTGCCACGAGTGATAGGTTCAGTAGTGATGCGTGCTGTGCAATTGTTATTTCTGGTTTCAGAACGATGCACTGTTTTACTTCTTAGCTCCTGAATGGTGAGCGTTATGTGTTATTTTTTGCCAGACTTCATATGAAAGATTTCTTCGTCTAGAAAATTTTTTAAAACTTAAAATTTTTTATTTCATTGCTTCCTGTGACACTTTTCAGGTCTATAACCAATCCAACATATACAAACTCTAAGTCATTGATCGATTGAAAATGCCTCGTCAAAGGGGAATGAGATGAGAATGCTGAGGAGATATCAGCACTGTTCACAATAGCCAAGAAGTGAAAACAACTTTAGGTTCTACCGCCTGATGAGTATATAAAGAAAATGTGATAATAAATACAACAGGACACCTTTCAGTCACAAAGAAGGGTGAAATCCTGTCATTTGAAGATGGAAAGAACTAGAAATCATTATGATAAGTGAAGTAAACCAGACACAGAAAGACAAGCACCATAAAAGTTAGTTCACTGGTGGAATGTGAATGTACAAAAGTAACTTGGGGTCAGCAGAGGCTAGGAGAGCAGCAGGGAGGGGCGATGGGGAGAGCTTCATTCATGAAGACTGAGTTAACTGTTGGGAGTAGGATGTTTTGACTTGGCTGTTGCACAGAAGAGGTATTGTAGCTAACAAGAAAGTAAGGTACATTTCAGGAAACTAGAAGGATTTTGCAAGTTCCCACCATAAAGAAATGACAAGTGTTTGAAAAGGTGGATATATTTTACTTGCTTTATCTACTATTCAATGTATATATGTATCAAAACAATGTTGATCACATTTATGTGTACATTTTTATGTTATGCATCAATTAAAAATAAATTTAAAAGGTATTCAAGTATAATTTCCATTCTATATTGAACTTAAATATATATATATATATAAACTTAAATATATATATAAAGTTCATAATTAACATCTATGTCTTCGATACTTTTTACTGAAATTGAAACTCTCCATGAATTTTATGAGAGACCATGAAATAAAACACGTGATATTTTCTAGCTAATTTTATGAAGGATTATTGCATATGGGAGTATTATATGCTCTGTAACAGCATGGTCAGGGCTGGGATATAGCTTAGTGGCTAGGGGCTCGACTCACATGAAATTTCATCCCCATTCATTATCTGCTAACTTCAATGCATGATATACATGATATAAAATTATATATGGGTATAATCCTAATTATAACTCAATGATAGCACATGTATGTAGGATTAAAAAAAAGATCCAAAATTTAACGACAAATGTCTGGAAGCAAGTGAGGAAAAGGAGAATTGCAGGTAGTTACTTTTGTGTAGTTTTGCTTCAGTTAGGAGAGCCCTTAAGTACAGAGAAAGCAACCTTTCCTGTGTGTCTCATACCATAGACGTAGTTGGAAGAAGGTCATAAACTAGAACTGTGTTCACAATGTTATGGCAGAGATTTTACAGCATTAATGACTAACGACTTCCTGTCAGGAACAAGCTGATGCACACAGCTTGAAATAAGCAAAGGACACAAAGTCTGACGTCACATTTTCAAGCACGAAGAACGTTTGCTCTTTCAGGTAGTCAGTAGTAGTTCATCTCTGACATACCTGTGTTTCCTACAAACCTGCCATGGTTTATAAATTCATAGTGGAGAAGTTCTGCTTGGGTGTAGCCTAGCGCTAATGTACAGGTGCTTCTGTGGAAAGCAGGTTTAACTATGAAGACAATATTAATACAACCAGAGGCACTGGAGATAAAACAAAGGGAGTCAGACATTGGAAGAAAGGATGGTACTGAGTGAATTTTCCACATAGGGTGGCCAGAACTGTTTTAAAAATTAAAACAAAAAGAATTACTGTTGCTGAGCCAAGGACAGGGTTCACTGTAACTGAAGTCCCTGGAAAATGTATGTGTGTTTGTGTGTGCAGATTGCTTCCTTTAATGAAAAAATTCTTCACAGAACTTGTATTTTTCTACATGTCTTTTATAATAGTCATAATACAATGTAGAATAATGTAATTTTCTCAGAAATGGGAAGACATGATTCTTTCTCAATTGGTGTCAACAGGCTATAACCTCTAAGTAATACAGATGTTGGAATTAGCAGATAAGAATTTTAAAGCAGCTGTTGTAATTGCTTAAAAATATAAAAAGGGGGAGGGCTGGAGAGATGGTTCAGTGGTTAAAGGACCTTGGCTAAACAAAACAAAAAACCTGGGTTCAATTCCTGTATACCCATGTAGAGCCAGGTGCACAGAGTGGTGCATGTATCTGAAGTTGGTTTGCAGTGTCAAGAGGCTGATTCTCTTTCTATCTCGCTTTCTCTTCTCAAATAAATATTTTTTTAAAAAAGAATCTAAAGGCAAATAGTCTTATAACAAGTATAACACAGGAAATCTTAATAGAATTTAAAACAGTGAAAAAAAAATCTAGATCTAAAAAATGCTTCTGACACAAATCCTTCCGAACAGAGATGATCATTATTAAAGACTGATCCACAGACATATTTAACCTAAAAAAAAAAAAAACTTCCAGAAGGTAAAAAGTATGCTGAAAAAAGTCAGCAGACCACACCCCAGGGACTTGTAGGACCCTGACATAAGGCCCAGTCCATGTATTTGGAATGGCCTTGCTGACAATGAGTGAAGCCAAGATCACGGACCCCTCCCTCCCTGAGCACACTCCCCCCGGGACCCAGGGACCAAGGAAACTGCAGTATATGACAGGGTTAGGGTTAGGAAAGTGTCTGGTTGCCCTCTAACAGTGCTGGAACCCTGTGGTAGAACTTCTACAGGGTTGAGCAGGACATGTTTTTGTTTCGTTTCAAGGGTGTTTTAAGTGTGGAATATTCTTTATCTTTTTGTGAGAAATTGATCTGTCAGATTTGTTAGACCTTCAGTTAAAAAAAGAAAAACATTTTAAGTCTCCAGATTCTGAGAAGATCTTTTTGGTCTGCAAATAGTCAAAGATCCATTAGCTCCCAGTGCTCATGGCATCAAATCCTGAGGTGTCAGTCAGTCCCCAGCACTACCCTGCAATACACACACACAGTATGCTGAATAGAAATCTCAGAGTAACATGCCAAAATCCCACCTGGGATTGTACCTACGCTGTGTGGATCATAGTGTTGCATTACTTGTACTCAACTAACCCTTTCTTCTATTCATAACGGCCCCAGAGTGCAGGAAGGCACCAGGCATAAAACGTGAATGAGCAGATCAATACTGGTACTGGGTTACAATATTGTAAGGCATTATAAGGGAAAACCAGCATTTAGGGTTTGGTTCTATCCTCAGTTCTAGGTACCCACTGGGAGTACTGTCCCCTATGGGGAAGGGGAACTACTGTACTATCTTGTTAATTGTTGATTGACAAGATCAACAATTGTTGATTTCTCCTTCCCTCGGTAAACCTGGTAAGATTTGACTAAAGTAGACTTGAGTCTTTCAAGAAGATTTGCAGGTCACCATGTACAAGTCAACTTCCTCTTGATACTGTGTAGTTCTCATGCTTATTACAGACTTTGCCTTGTTCAACCTTGTCCTCACACCTGTATAGTGTGACATTGCCAGAGACACAAATCTCGCGTAGAAGTAAAGTGATATGCAGAGTCTTTCCTTTATGTAAAATACAGACAGTTGAGTGGCCTTGGGTTACTAGCACATGATGGAGCTCGGTTCTCTGGGAAGCTGCCTTCAGTGCATCGGCAGAACTGCTCAGTGCCATCACAGCTCTTGCTTACTTTTTTCCTGATCCACACACTGAACTAGACCAGCATAGAAGAGTCAGCACCAGATTTAGAAATCTGAAACTCTAGAAAGAATTAGATGCTCACTGAAGAGGCATGATAGGGGATGTCAGATATGCTGCATCCTGTTGTTTCTTGATGCATCTTATGTGCACACATTTATACCGAGCTCATAGATACAAACTTGTGAAAATTTAAACACCTAGTCTTATTAAAGATTTGAGTAACTATACTTTTTGATGGTCTAGTGAGAAAAAAAAATCCAACTCATTCTTTTTCCTTCTATTATAGCCTTAGGAATCCATAGAGTGTCATCTTACACGTGACTGAGTTCATAAAGATGTTTTTTAATTCCTTACCTGTCTTTGTGGAAGGAAGCTTGTATAGTCATCGCTTCATGTTGTGTGTGCTTTTTACATTCCTAAATCTGGCACTGACTCTTCTATGCTATGTACTTACTGTCTCAGAGATTAAGGTATCATGTAATTTCTTCTCTGCTACTCTTCCTACCATGTCATTCCTGACCAGATGATGAGATGCAGCCTGCCATATCCTTCGAGTAGAATTTGCTCTGTCCTCAAGATCCACATGCTGGATCAGAGGCCCTCATCCTCCACTGAGCATCAGAATTATGTAGGAATGTAAAAAGCACACACAACACGAAGCAATGACTGTACAAGCTTCCTTCCACAAAGAGAGGTAAGGCTCCTTGTTCTGAGCTGCTAGGATGGTGTGAAGGAGAAACAGTGAGGCTGCAGGTCTGCAGGCCACCCAGCTAGCTCACTTCCCAGCACTGCCTGCAAGTGCTGCGGGTTTGGGCGGAGGGCTGTTGTGATTGTAGCTGCTGGTGGTTTTTGTGTGTACAGGGTAGGGCTGCTGTTTCTCGAGTTCTACTCCCCTTAACTCCATTTTGGAGGTTGAATTGCAGATCAATTCTTTGGACACGAAGAGCTCAAGGATGTTTCTTGCAGTCTTCAATTTGACCTTTTCTTGATCTTATACATTATGTCTACTCTCTTTTCTAGCCTCAGACATAGCATAAAGCTTCACTCTTCAGCAACTTCTGCCTACTCCATGTCTGTCAGTTCATTCATTGACTTCTCAGATTTCCTCTGTAGACTAGTCCAGAGGAGCAGGGATTGGTTTCTGATTATTTTCAATTCTGAAGTAGGATGTAATAGAAATCACTTCTGAATCAGGTGAAGGAAATGACTCTGGTGTGGAGAGAAGGTGCTTAACTAGCATGTGCATGTGTTCTCTCTCACAAGATCAGGGGGCTTGTGTTGCTGAGCATGGATGACAAGAAGGTACTGGTGACCTACCCTGCAGGGAAAGAACACACACACAGCATGGCTTATGGGTAGAGTCCCAAATTCTAGGCAATGCGTATCGTCGAAATAGCCACACATAAATAGGAGAGTTGAAAACTTCAAAGTCTCATTTGGCTCTTAAAAAGCATAAGACTTGTCAGGAATGGTGGTACAGGCCTGTTGTCTCAGAACTTGAGAGTCTGAGGCAAGAGGATCCCAAGTTATCTATCCTGCTACATATTCAGGCTATCCTGGACTACATAATCAGTCCAAGGCCTATAAAACCAAGGGTTTGGGTGATAGCTCAGTGGTGAAGTAACTGCTTACTGATACGACTTTCTTACCACCAAGTTATTATAACCCAGTATGTTGGCTTGGTAAATTCTCAACTCATTCTACATGTTACCCTGTTGGTATATACAGTTTTGATGTCTGTATGCCCAGTTTCTAAAAATTTCAATCAAAAAAGGTTAAGTCTGAGATACCATTGCTAAGTTGTGTAGGTTGGTAGCCTTGTAAAATAGAACCCTTTCACAGTGACAGTGATCTTGCCAGAGTGCTCCTTCACAATGATAAAGCAGCTTTCCCATACCTCATTAAATAGCTTACATGGACAGGAAACTCCTGGACTGTGCAGTTACATAGGTTTTTCCTATAGTGGGTTATATTTGGATAGTTTATGTAGGGTTAATTGCTATTGAAATTGGATTCTTCACTTTTTTTTCTTATAAATTTTAACATGTTATTTAATGAATGTAAAGTTATGCAAAGCATTTCTATTAAAGAGACTTGTTAAGTATGCCTTCCTTATACCACCCGGTTCCTACTGAGTGTTATTATTCACATATGCTTCCATGATGTGCATTCAAAAATATGCCTGTGTACATATTCTCTCTCTGTAGATTATTGTTACAGGATGCATTCCATAATATTTTTCCTTACTGAACGCAACATACCAGTTTCCTTTTTACTTCCGTTTTGTTCTAAAGGAAAAGTTGAGGTATAAGGAAATAGGTCACTGTATCTATAAACTGGTGAGAAACTAAAATCTCATATGAAGTACAAAGTGGAGCTCAGTTGCCCTCTAGGGGTTCTGCCTTAACACAGCACATGCAGAAAGGATGCCCTTGGTTTTGGGGGAGGGTCTACCTGCTGATCAGCAGAACCCTGTCTTTCACTTTCTGCAGAATGTGACTGGTCAACACTTAGCTAGTTTTAAGTGACATTGCAAATGAAAACATATTCTAGTAGCTTTTATTTGCAAGCATTTAAATTAACTATCTTTTTGGGTTTGTTTTTAACATCAGGGTATCTGTGCCTGAACAAATGGGTCGTAAACATTTTTAAGAATTATGTGTGGCCAATCCACAGTTTGTGTCACACTCTGGTCTTTTCAGTATACTCTGCCT
Organism: Zapus hudsonius; assembly: GCA_004024765.1. Taxonomy (NCBI): domain Eukaryota; kingdom Metazoa; phylum Chordata; class Mammalia; order Rodentia; family Dipodidae; genus Zapus; species Zapus hudsonius. The sequence continues at coordinate 47,787 of PVHP010007677.1, read as the reverse complement.
AAACTCGATAACAGACACCAGGGAAGTGGCTTCCTTAAGAGTCCTTTGTTACATTTTTAAGCACGATCATCATGGAAACGTCTCCTTTTGGTTTCAGCAACTTTGAGTGGTATCTTTGCTCAGCTGGTGAGAACACTTCTCCTCCATCTGAAACAGACTGCCTCTCAAGTTTAAAGGCTCCCGAGGTTGGACTGCTTGAGGCCCAGGGATTCATGCTGGAGTATCTGACATGAGTGCGTACTCTGCTTTGTGACTACAGAGGTCAATCCTGCTGTTTTGCTAAGAGGAAGCAGTTTTTTTTTTTTTAATTACTTAAAATGCTTAGCCAAACTTTGGCTTGGGTAAATGTAAATGGGTAAATGTAAAATTGGGTAAATGGTAAAAATGGTGTCTATTTGTGTGAAGATATGTAAATGTTTTGAATATGTAAGCATGTTTCTAGATTGGCCAGGAAAAGTCACGTGGTTACTGATACATTTGATGGAGATTTGTGTTTTAACATGTGGCCTTATATTCTCTTTGGAGGGGGTAACAGAGTGGTGCTGTTAGGATGCTGTGGGTTTACAGTTGGATTACATGTTTTTTTTTCTTTTTCATTGTGATACTGGAAGAGACTTCCATTATTAATGATTATAGTCATTCTTATCAGTAATAATTTTAGTTTTCTCTTTAGTCTTCATTTACCAATAATTTTAATCTGCAAACCCCAGTGAGTTTTTATACAAATTAAAATATGAAGTTGGTTATAATATAGATCTGAGTTGTCTTAACCAATAGTCACATTGGCTAATTTAATTCATTAAGATTAAACAAAATTTCAAATATAGTCTCTTTAACATCCTGGCCACATTTTAAATGCCGGAGGACCTGCCTGTGGCTGGTGGTTTCCTCCTGGCACAGTGCAGGCATAGGGGGAGGTCACTTCCACCACTGAAAGTTCTGTTGTACAGGTTGTATGGATATATATAAATCATCTTTAGCCTGTCTGTCACAGTATCTCAGGATTTGTCATTCCCTGTGAAAAAGACACAAAAATTTTGTCTTTATATATTTTTTTTGTCAAAAGAAAATATTTTGACCCAGGCATGGTGGCCCACACCTGTAATTCCAGCACTCCAGAGGGGGAATCAGAAGAAGGAGTTCAAGGTCATCCTCAGATACATAGCAAGTTTGAGGCCAGCTTGGGCTACATGAGACCCTGTCTAAAAAAAGAAAAAAAAGATAAGGAAGGACTATTTTTACAATAACTGTTAACTAAAACTGATCACATATGAAGTTATTTTTTTTTTTAACTTGAAGGTCAGCATATGTTTCTGATTATAAGCTGTGGTATCAATTATTTTAATAAATAGCATACATTTTTAAAATACATACATACATTTACTTTATCTCCATTTTGTGGTAAAAATACATGATAATCCTGATCTTAAGAATACAGTTAAGCTTTTCATCTGTGTATTGACCTGACCTTCATCTTTCCATATAGTGTACATTTAGCATTCAGTGTTGAGTTTATTTAGAAAGTTTTTAGGTCTTCAAGGAGCGAGTTAAGAGCGCTTTGCAGTTTTATAGCTTGTATTAAGGAGAAATCATGAGCTTCAGTGGCTGCATTCTGAATGTCATGAATGTTATGAATGTCATGGTGGAGGAAAAGCAACCTGGTCTGCTTGCAAAAGGCCTTGTGTTAAGTAGGGTCACGGTGGACATTTGTATATGATAAACATTGATGACTTGTTGTTTACTCATTCTGAGAATGTCTAAAAGCAATTTCATCTTTCTTGGCTAGAGTGCTTACCTAGTATGCTTGGGTCCAACCCCACTTTTGTGGTTTCTAGTTTTTAAATGTGCTCACAGACCTCTTGTGGATACTGACAGGATTATTTAAAGCAATAATGACAAGAGTATTATAGCAGTTTGTAAGTAGTAGCAATCTCTACAAATGTGTAATCTTATTTCACCGTATTTACTTGGCTGAGCAGACCATGCCATCAGGTGGATTTGTGTCACTTGTATTTTATTTTCAGTTCTTGGTGAGTGCTTTTTTTCAGCTAAGTATACAAGCCTTTGTATTTTATTATTTATATTCTTTGAGATGGTTTTTTAAGTTTTTGTTTAAACTAATAACTCTACAACATAGTTTTAATTTAGAGTTAAGTCTTTACATAAGTCAGTGTTCTGATGTTTCTTGATAAAAGGTGTGTTTTTGCCTCAGTCATAAGAAAGATATGCAAGATGTTAGTAAGTTTCAGCCATCATGTCTTGGTACTGTTTCCTAGTTCTGATCAGGACTGAGGACTCCTGCTAGGAAGGTGTAATTACTCCTTTCTGCTGTCTCTTCTTGAGTTAGGGTACCTTCGCTGTTTTAAGTTGTCAAAATTTACAGTGCTTGCTTCCTCTGAAACCATAACAATTAATGCTTACCCACTCTCTTGTTACTAGTATTTTTTTTTAAAACCATTAAAAAATGTTTGATTTTCAGTAGTTTATTTTACAGGCCTTGGACTATGGAATCCTTGTGTCTTTCATGCTTGGGAATGGCTTGCTGAGGTGTCATTCAGTTAGGGTGGCTACAGTTCCTGTTTCCTCTGGGACCTTTTTGTATATTGCATCAGCATCTTATGATACTGAATGCTGTTCTGAGGGCAATATAGTTCCCTTCTCGTTCCCATCCACCACCATTCTACTGTAGGTGACTTGACTTTCCTGTTTGGATACTCCCTGAGTTTGTAACTTAGCTAAGAAGTATATCATTTCTCTTTGGAACATACTGAGTGGTCTTTTAATTTGTATGTTAACTTCTTTCTCTTGGATCACTTTTCTTAAATTGTAAATTTAAATGTGTCTTCTTTTTCTGGAATTCTCTCCCTTGAAGATTTCAGGCATCTTTGGAACTTTAAACAAGAATATTTGTTGCATACCTACCTGAAAATCACTCCCTGGTTGTTGGGTAAACGGCCTCGGCTTCCACCATGTGAGTCTTTTACACGTAGCTGTTCACTTTGTCAACAGGCACGGAGATGGCCACAGCCCCTTGTCACTTAGTCACAGATGTGCCCCCATCTTCTTCGGCTAGAAACCAGTCAGTAGGTTTGCACTGGGCATGAAAGTCAGAGGCTGGGCCCCAGGGAGCCTGTCCTAGAAGCTGCCTGCCTGGGGAGCTGCCCACCACCACCATTCCTTGGCATCTTCCTTTCTATGAACCGTGTTTATCAAGCTCATCTTGACCTTGCTTATAAAGTCACCCCTGGAGTTTGACCTGGTCTCTGCTGTCCCTCTGTTTCTAATGTTCCTTAGCACTGCTGGGATGCCTTCTGGTCTTTGGCTAGTGTTATCTGCTCTTTCACTTCCACTTTGCCGACTATTCCTTGAAGCATATTTTCCTTGAATTGATGTCTCTCCTAAGTTCTTCCATGCTGTGATATATGAGGTGGGTCTTCTCCTTTGGGTGCTTCTCTGAAGCTCTGACACTCCTGCCGCCTTCTCTGGCTGCCTGCCTCCCCCTGGGCTGCACTGTGGGCTGGGGTGGCCTGGGTGCTCCAGTAGGGCGGTACAGTGGCTTTTTAAAAGCAGGCTTTAGGAATGTCATGCTCTTTTCATGTGGGTTACCTTTGGTTATCCCTGATTAACTAAGCCGTGCTGCAGGTTTCTGAAGGCACAGGGGGTTCTCTTGATGAGGAGTGCTGCTTTGCTGTGGGGTTCTCAGGATGGCTGTAGGCACATTGTTATGCTAGTATGTCCTAGAGGGTGGCTAGAAACTTCCCTCTGTCCTCTTGATACACTGAAGTTTATAGTGGCAGCTCTTCTTTTAGCATGGTGCAACTAGCCAATTTTTGCCTTTAAAAAACTCTTTTTTTTTTTTTTTGTTTGATTGAATATTTAGAAAAGGTTTATGCACTTACTGTGCCTTTCAGGCTTTAGTTAGGATTCTCCTCTGTCTCTTGTGTGAATTCTTCTACTAGCATTTAGACTAGGTTGCCCTTTCTTGGAAGTTTCCTTCCTCCTCCCTCACTTTACACTAAACATAGTCAGCAGTAAAGGTTTTCTGAAGTTCAGTGTCATTCTCTGCTGTCTGTAGGACTGACTCCCATCAGTTTCATTTCCATTCATTACTGGACACTTTCTTTTCCCATAGACATGCTGCATGGACCACGGAAGTGCTTACTTAGTACATAGACCTTGACCTTGGATCATCTTTGAGCAGGCACACATTCTTGTCAAGGTCTTCTAAGAATGTGTCTGCAGAGGGAGCTCCCATGTTAGGTGTTGCAGGTGCCTCTGCCACCCCAGATGCTGATGCTGAGGCGCAGGTGTTCTGTTCTGTGTCATGGAATATTGATTGTGCAGGCTGACTGGATGCCACCCCATTGCTACAATTTGAGTTTTTTTTTTATTTCATTGTAGAAATTTGTATATATCCTTCAGAAACTGCATTTTAATTTTTATTTGCTCAGATTATCTGTACTTTTGAGATTATTTTAAACCTCAGTTGGTCTTCTGTTTTATGTATGTGCCAATCATGTCTTCCTTGAGTTCCTGCAGGTATCTAGCAATAAACAGTAATTTGGTGGGAAGGTAAATACAGTAGTTTTATTTTTGCATCCTTTTTAAAAAGCCTTTTAAAATATTTTATTAATGTATTTGCAAGCTGAGAGAGAGAGAGAGAGAGAGAGAGAGAGAGAGAGAGAGAAAATGGGCATGCCAGGGTGTCCAGCCACTGCAAACGAACTCTAGATACATGTGCTGCTTTGTGCATCTGGCTATACTTGGGTACTGGGGAACTGAACCCTGGTCATTAGGCTTTGCAGGCAAGCACCTAAACCACCGATCCATCTCACCAGCCCTGCATCCTTCCATTTCGTATAGTTCTGTTGTTTTTTGCTCATCTCAGTAACATAAGAGATAAAAATTGTGGTCATTGGATCTTGTAAGCTTTAAGATGGGCCAGCCAGGCCAAATGTGTCAACTGGGGCAACAGTGGCACGTCTCTTGTAAGGGAAATCAATTGCTCTCTAATTAGACTGGAAGCCCACTCCACGGGAGGGAATACATGTCTGGTACTGAAGACCTAGTCAAAAGCCTATGGTGGGAGAGGTCACGAGCCCTAGGGGAATAACACCTGCTGTTGTCTGGCAAAATGCACATAGTTTGCCAACCAAACTGCCTTGTAAGCACTTTAAATAAAATGAGCATACCCAAATAATAATGTTACTCTCACTTTTGTCTAGAGAAGCTTCTCTTTTTCAAATGGTAGTGACCATTGGAATAACGCAAAAGACACCATAGTGCTGAGAAGGATATGACAGTGGAGTGTTCAGCACTGGGACATCTCTATCACACTTCCCGACGCTCAGGGTCTATTGTGGAAGAGGTGGTGGAAAGATTGTAAGAGCCAAAGGAAGGGTAGGACTGCTTACAAGGCAAACTTCCAGACACAAAATGGCCTTGATATTCATGACTTCACAGTGCCTGATAATATCAACACATCATGGGAGGAAAAGATGAAGACACCGAAACAAGACAGAGACTAATTGAGAGGGGGAAGAGATATGAGGGAGAGTGGGAAGGGAATCATAATGGTTTATGGTCTTTGATTATGGAAGCTATCAATAAAAGGGTTTTTGTTTGTTTGTTTATTTGTTTGTTTTTAATTGTGGTCATTCTGGAGTTGTGCTGCAACTACGGAGGGTAGTTGATATGAGAAAAGAGAGGCTTTCCCTTTGCCCACACACAAGAAGCCTGTTTGGAAGAGGTGAATTGGGAACTCAGAGTCTCAGAAGAAGCTGTAGCTGGACATGGGGTTTACAGCAATCGCTGAAGGAAAGCCTGGCCATGCTAAGTGTCTGACAGCGTGGACTGTTGAGTTGGAGGTAGATGGCTGAGCTGTGCAAGGCGATAGATAATCAGCTTCTCAGGAAGAGTATTAGATCCAGGGCTTACAACAAAACAGTGTCTTTAACGAACCCCTTTACCTTGAAAGCTCGACCAGTAGTCATTTTACTGTGAGGTCCCCCCCCCTTTTTTTTTGCTAAAGCTTTAAGTCATTTTCCCTGTACATCTTTTGCCTTTAGCCATTCCTTTCATTTTAGTGACATCTTGAAACCCAGCCCTGTCGGATCCCTGCAAGAGTAACTGGGGAACTTTCACTTTGGCTTTAGTGTCTGCGTCTTCTTTATTAGGGACCTCATGGCCCCATCCACTGTTGTTTCTACCTCCCCTCCCTCTTTCTTTTCCCTCCCTCCCTCCCTCCCCCTTCTTCCCCCTCCCTCTTTCCTCCCTCCCTTTCTCCCTTCCTTCTTTCCTTCCTTCCTTCCTTCCTTCCTTCCTTCCTTCCTTCCTTCCTTCCGTCCGTCCGTCCGTCCGTCCGTCCGTCTCGTACTTTAGCCGAAACACCACAAGGCAGAGAGCAGGGTGGTTTGCATGCATCCCCAGTGCTTGGAGCACTTGGTAGTTAATTTAACAAATGAATGAATTAAGAGTACATTGATTATGTTCCTTCTGCTGAAGAGATCAAGAACCAGCAGGTACTAGATCAGGAGCGTTCGTACTCTTTTTATTTGCCCCTCACCCCCCCTGCCAAGTAAGAAATACATTTTGAAATATAACCCAGTACATACATGTGTTTTGTATGCATGGGCATTTATATAGATGAAGTGTGCATTGTACCTTCATATTTTCAGTTATTTTAAAAATAATCCTACTTTGAAACAACAACAACAACAAAAGAAAACCCAAAAAACAAAAACTGAGGGCTGGAGCAATGGCTTAGCAATTAAAGTACTTGCCTGCAAAGCAGAAGGATCCGAGTTTGATTCCGAGGATCCATGTAAAGCCAGATGCACAAGGCGTCACATGTGTTTGGAGTTCCTTTGCAGTGCTGGAGGCCCTGGTGTGCTAGTTTCTGTCTCTTTCTGTCTGCTTCTTTCTCTCACACCTTCTCTCTCAGATAAATAACTAAAATAAAATAAAAAGCAAATTTTATTAGCTGGGCATGTGGGGCATACCTGTAGTCTTACTACTTGGGAAGCTGAGGCAGGAGGAAGGATTGCAATTTTAAGTTTAAAGCAGCCTGGACACGTAGTGAGACTATCTCAGAACAACCAAAAGGTGGGAAGGGAGGGAGGGAGGGAGGGAGGAAGGGAGGTTTGTTTTCCTCAGAAAGGATTGATAAATGTTTGAGGAGATACCTATATTTAGTCCGATTTAAATATATGTTTCTTGAGATAACATTTTCATGTCCTTTTGTAAAAATATATTTATTCTTTATCTGCAAGGAGAGAAGACAGATATATCAGGGCCTCTTGCTACTGCAAACAAACTCTAGATGTGTCACTTTGTGCATCTGGTTTGAAATGGGTACTGAGGAATTGAACCCCAAGCCATCATACTTTGCTGTCTTTAACTGCTGAGCCATGTCTCCAGTCCCCGTATGTACATTTTTATGTATTAGTTATAAATCAAGAGATAAGGATATTTTTAAGTCCACTATATCTCCATGACCTGCTGAAGAATTACCAGCTTGAGTTTGCTTCTACAGCAGCAGATCAACTTAAAACAAAAATGATGTAAATATAGAACCTAGTTTCCCTTGGACTGTTGGCACTTTATTTTAACATCAAATTGATCTTTGGGCTAGTTTTAACATTTTATTTTAAATTCTTTTATTTTTTTTCTCCAAAATATTTACTTATTGGTAAGGAGAGAGAGACACAGAGAGAGAGAGACAGAGAGAGAAAATAGAGTGAAGAGAGAAAGAGAAAGAATAGGCACACCACTGCAAACAAACTCCAGATACATGCACCACTGTGTATCTGGCCCTTGGTGGGTACTAGGGAATTGCATCTGGGTTGTTAGGCTTTGCAGGCAAATGCCTTAACTGCTGAGCCATCTCTCCAGCCTTTCGATTCTTATACTTACTAACTATTCATGTTTGAGATGGTTTGTTATAGATACTATAGCTATTTAGTAAAAATAAATTGATTTAATTTGTACAGTTTCTCTGAATTATGTTAACTTTGAGTTCATTTCTTCTTGAAGTAGGAAGGCTTCTTGCTGACAAGCAGGAGACACACCGGGACACTGAGTCACCCTGGGTCCATGTTGAGTTCAAGGCAGCCTGGGATTCATTGTGACATCTGAGTAAAATCCAGGCTCATGGGGACTGGGGACATAGCATTAGGACTCAGCACTATTTCTTCTAGCTGTTAGAAGACCTAACAGGCCAGGAACTATTACATGATCAGTTAACTAAAGTGTGGCAGACTTCCCTGGAAAAACACAATGCCAACTAAGACTCCTTCAGTGGTTGATTAGTGAGGTAGCCAGGTAATATTTTCTACTAAGACCAGAAGACCTGGGCAATCACATCTCCCATTTGACATGAAAAACATGATTCTCCAGCTTCACGTTTGTACATTTCGAGGCCTTTTTTAGCCTAATGTCAGCAAAGCAGCTGCTGCTTGAATTCGGTTTGCCAAACACTGAATTATTCATCTCCATAAACAAAACTTCCTTAGTAATTATTTAGCATTAATTTAGTTCTCTTTATTTCAGTCAACCTTGTTGACATTCTGGTTTAAAATTGGAACTATTCTTTGTACAATCTTTGTACAATGAGTCTAGATGCATCCACTTTCCCTACTGCTGTTCTTACAACAGAGGGGTTCCAGATCCCGAGTGGCTCCATGTCTTGTTGCGCTAATTGTTTTTATAAAACTTCCTAAAGGAAACAGAGGACACAGTAAACTGCTTCTCTAGAAGTGTCTTCTGTGTGGTCCCTTCCTGAGACCAGACACTGGTCAGGCTGCTTTAATACATGCGCATGCTTGGCAGGTATGAGCTTGAATTCTACTTTCAACAGTCATTTCATTGTTTGTACTCAGATTGCTTAATAGACTAATAAGTAGAATAAAACAGGTTAAGTTAGGGTCTTACAGTTCGTGTCACTCTTATACCGACACACACAAATGGAGAACTGTCCCGTGGGCTCTGCCCAGCCTTCCTACCAGCCTGTGCCAAGCCTTTGCAGCTCAGCTTGAGATTCCTTATTCTGCTAGGGGCTTCCTTGGGTGGTCAGTGTTGATGGCTCCGTGGTACCTGTCATGACCTCAGTGGTGGTGGTGGGGTGGTCTTCAAGGCAGAATCTCGCTCTAGCCCAGGCTGGCCTCATGCTCACAGCCTGTCCTACCTCTGCCTGCTCAGTGCTGGGATTCAAGGTGTGTGCCACCACACCTGGCAGTTGTTACTGATTTTTAATTTTTGTTCGAGTTAAGTGTGTCATTGCTGCTCCATCTATGTTAGTTCAACAGCTATCTGCTAACTTAATAATTAATAATAACTTAATCAGCCATCACCTGATTGAGACAGCCTCACAGACAGGGGAGAAGATGAGGCTTATGAAATTGGGCTGAGGAGTTGGGGAGAGGGAAAGCTCCATTTGACTGCTTGGTCCCCAGCTTCTGGGGGCCTTTTAGGGTAACTATAGAGACCTCTGCTTCAGTTGTTGAGCGGTGGTCATGATGTTGAGGGCTCACCTCATGAATGTCATTTTAGAGCTGAACTCTGCAGGGAGGACTTTGAAGCAGACGACACTGGCATCAGCCATCAACCAGGAGTCGTGCGAATGTAGTTTGCTTTTCTTCTGCAGTGTTTTAGGAAATAAATCAAGCTATTTACAAGTATGTGGTGGTTTTACATTTCCGCTTCAAAAACATCTTAAGTCCTTAGCTGTCTTTTATGTATGTGTATAAAGGTAAGTATATACCCAGAACACACACACATAATATACTTACACATAGATAAAAAACACACTCGTGAGAAATATTTCTTTGGAATTATGTTTCCTTCACAAGGAAACCAAATGAGGAAGATGTTTCATGCTCGTATCAGCAACCCTAATTAAACTCCGTGGGACACACACACACCTACTCACTCACCCAAAGATATGAAAGTAGACTTGGGGGGGGGGGGGAAGAAGGAATTCTGAATGTGTGGGGGCTAAGAGAAGGTAATGGGGGTGCATGTGTTCAAAATACATTACATACATGTATAAAATTCTCAGAAAAATTAATAAAGAAGAATAGGATGGAATGATTCCTAAAAGTAAAGCTGTGGGGCTGGGGAGATGGCCCAGTCAGTAAAGTGTTTGCCATGCAGGTGTGACAACCTCCAGCGGCCACGTAAAATGCCCGGCAGATGAGACAGTCTGCCTGCGATGCTAGCTCTCTGGATTCGGGGCAGGCTGGCCAGTTCTGGTGAGATGGAGAGCAATGGAGAAGACATCTGCTGCCATCAGATCTCTGACCACACACATGTATGAACATGCATGTATGCACATATGCTCTGTGAACATGCATGTGCAAATAAAGCAGCCAATCACAGTGAAAATGCAAATAGCCTGGATTCCAAGTTAGTTAGGCTTCAATGTTTATATCACCTTTTCATTTCATAGTCTTAGTTATGGAGGATAAGTAACTTATATGGCTGCTTCTCATCGAATATCAGTTTTGGAAATGTATACTTCCAGATTAATTTACATGAGTCTTGGTTCCTCATAGTCCTTTTTTATAAAAGGATAATTTACTTTAGACACCAGAGAAAGAAAATCTAAGTTAAGTAACATCTATGACTGCTTAGAATATGGTTAACAACTAGTTTGTGAAGCTTAGAAATAGTAAACATACTTTTTGATATAGTGTATATATATATATAATTTTTATAAAATATTGGAATATATAACAAAATGATACATTTATAGTACATGTATTACACAGTTTTGTATACACTAAGACTCAAAATTGAATTTGTTTCAACTCTAGTAAAGCTGTCATTTAGTTGTGATTTCCATTCTAAAACTGTTATAGAAAAATTTTACAGTTTTGTCAATATTATATTCTCTTTATTAGTACTAGCTACAAATACACTATAAGCATTTTGTTATTTGGGGTTTACTAATGTGCTAGAGTTGTTTTGCAAAGGATTTTAGGTGCGTGCTTTCTGGAGAAGACAGTGGTTGGGAGAATATGGCCTAAGGAAAGTTACCTCTTGGCTCACCTTATAAATGTCTCTGCCTGACAGCTTTTTTTTCTCCAGAGCGTAATCATTCTTTAATAAAATCATATTCTTAACTACTTGAGCTGATAAACAGTGAGGTTTGTTTTAAAGAAGTCAGGTTTATTTTATGTCAATTTTCTGTTTGCCCTGTATAAGATATATTTAATTACTTTACCCCATCTCTGTGTTCAAATTAATCAGATCCTTCTATCTGTTGGTGCTCAAATTAGAATAAGACTTTAATCAACGGTGTTATCCATGCCATGGTAGACTAGGAAAGCTATTCTTGGCATAGTGAAGATGCATGCATTCTATTTTCTATTGTAATTTAAAAGTAAAATCAGAAATATTGATTTCTACTTGACTGGAGAGATGATTTAGTTTGAATATCAGTCTGATCTTAATCAGGTGAGAATTAATTGAGTTGGAGGTATTAGATATTCAGTGATGTTAGCTGAACCGTGATCAATCTAGAGAGAAGCTTTCGGTTGGACTGTGTTAGAATTCTCAAACAGCTTCGGCACCACAGTGTAATCTTTTCATGTTCATCCTTCTGTCTTCTTCTCTCATTAAATGCACCACTAAATTCATTCTATACAATGGCTAATCTTTAAAGTAGAATGCTAACAAATCACAATGTAATTGAAAGTTAAAAGCATTATAATTTTGTCATAAAATGCCATTTGTTGTCAGAATTTTTATCATGTGAGTTCTAGAGCCTAATTTTAAAACCAAGTGATTAAACATCTACTTTTCCCGTATACTTGGGACACTAGAAATATAGTTTTACTTTTTTTCTTATGTTCATCACTGGAAGAAGTGAGCAATGCAGCATTATTTTAATGTTTATTTCCAGAAATAAAAATAGAGTCTGTAGCATTATTATGTTGGTTCAGAGTGTGGCATGGGCTTTTCATTTATTTTAAGAGTGTGATAGCAATACCATAAGTGTTGTGAAAATATAAATGGTGAGATGACACCTCCATAGGACCTGCTCTTAAGTAGTAAAATTGTAAAGTCTTTAAATAAACTGCAGCCAGAACTGAAAGGATCAATTTGCCTTGTTAACTAGGGATACTACATGAATTAAATGTCTGATGAAATTCAGGGTACCTTGTCCTTTAGTTCCCCTACACTCTCTGTCCCAAACTGAGAATTTGGACCTACTTACTAGCAAGGTAGAACATATTATTATTGTCAGATTTCTTCCATTTTTGGCAGTTGCTGTGACTGTGTTAAATTAAAAGAAAGCCAATAGTGTGACTTTGGATAGTGTCTTTTTTACCTTTAAATAGTGTTTTCACTTGCTTAAGAGGAATAGCACAGTCTATGTAGGCATATACCTTGCAAAAAGGAATTTCTAAATTTGTAGTTGAGAACAATTAGTATGTAATGAAATTAAGCTATATATGTGGGGACATCCCCAGAGGGTGCTGAATGGGGAGTTCTTAGTGAGATGCTCCAGGATTTCCCACCCCAGTGGCAAAGGAAGGATACAGAGGTGGCTGGGCTTCCTCACACAACTCACTAAAGCCAAGTCTCCTCCTGTGTGGACTCCTCTCTCTGACCTAAGGTTATATTTTTATTCTTTTTTGACCTAACATTTTGTTAGGTGTGCTTCACGGAGCATCGAAACACACTGGAAGCCTGTGTCTTTCGTTCTTGTCCCCCAGAGTGCCAGGCTCCTCCTGGGAAACAGGTGGTATTTCTTCCATTTTCTTTCATAACCAGTTTGTGTTGTGTCCCAAACAGAAGAAGGACTGTTCTGTCAGGTATTGCAACATACTTTATATACCTGGAGACTGATGTCCCACCTATTCACTTGAGCCCAGGAGTGTGGACCAGCCTGGGCAGTAATGCAGTGATGGGGATACCCCACCTTCAAAACAAGAAGACAAAGACTCTTGGTGATCATTCCCTGCCAGCACGCTCTTGTTTTTTTTTTTTTTTAATTTTAACTTATTTATTGTTAGTAATTAGATGCATCGTATGAGCAAGTCTTGTGACTGTACCCCCATTTCCCTCCTCCCTGTCTCCAACCTGCCCAGCATACTCTTTGATGGCTGTAGTATTTTGTGGTGTTGTGGTTCCATTTTGGTAGATGGTGTATGAGTGAAATTTAATGATACTGTCCAAATTATGGGAAAATTTTTTTTGTTCCAAGAGGAAAGATATGTTATTCACTTAATGGTTTCCTACAAATCCATAATAGCTATTTTAATATTTGAATTGTATGAAATTTCTACTGCGAGTGAATTTGAAAAACTTACTACAAATTGTTGCCAACAGCATCAGTTCTTTATGTGCGTGCTGGGCTTCTGAACACAGGTGCTCAGGCTTGTACAGCAACAGTTTCATGGGTGCGTCTCACAACCTCTTCTTCCAGGCTCTTCTCTCTGAAGAGAGGCTGAACAAGGAGGGCTCATTTATGTAACAGCACAACTAAAAGGGAAACTGGACGCTTGGTGGCGGTGGGTTTTGCCAACCAAGAGGATACTAAGGTGGGGTTATAGCTTTGGCTCTTGCTGGGTTGCCAACCAAGAGGTTTACAGAGGTTGCGGTTAGAGCTCTGACTCAGAAACCCCAGGATAGCCCTCAAGAAGGGTCTCCTCAAAGCAAGGGCAGGGGCGGGCCTGCCATCTGCCTTCAAAGGATGGTGGAGAAACTCCTCACCCAGGTATTCTGGGGTGAGTCTCTTCCCTAGCAGAGCAGGTCTCTTCTTGGAAGGAGCCTTCTTTCTTTAGCATCCCCGATGCTAATGCAGGTTTGTCTAGATCTGGGATGGCTGTGTTGGTTGGTGCCTACAAATGAGGCGACCATCACAGAGACCAACCAGAAGAGCTGGCTGACCGGAAATGCAACCCACTAGAAGGTGAGGTTCCCTTTCTTGTTGCCATGGTGACCAGCAAGCAGCAAAGCCCATTATCAAAAACAAAACAAAACAACAACAACAAAACAAATAGCAAAAGTGGAGAGACAGCAGGAGTTGCCCATTGGCACTCCAGTTATGGGACAAAACCATTTGGGTGGCAGTGTTGACCCTTCCTCTGCTCTAACCTGCCTGCTGCCACTTCCCCCTCAGGGTCAGTTCTCTGCCTCTGCCTCACTCTGCCCTGGCCTCCTAAGCCCTCTGTAGTCACTGTAGAGCTTCTGTCCATCAATGCTTGTAGGTAGATATGATAATGATGTGTAATATGTGATCTGAGAGTTAGCATTAGCAGTAAGCCCGTGTTTACCAAAGGCCAGCCTTCACACATTTTAACTCTGAAACCCCAGCACAAAATTTACTGCTTCTCGTATTCACTATGGAATTTCTAATACATAAAATTCCTCTAAAACATTTATGTTCATAAAAATTCTGAGAGCAGGCTAGGGACTGAGGGAGCTGAAGCATTTGATGCTGTTTTGAAGTGTCCGCTAAGTTGCTTTTAGTGAAAACTCAGCAGTAAACAAACAGACTTCCTTCTCTTGTGGCAGAGACAGAGTGTGCTGAGCCCTTACCATCCCATCCCTGTGACTGAGGAAGCTGTTGGGGGGCCTGGGAATTCTGTGATGGGAGGGACTTCTCTCCACTCCTGACTCCTTGTGGTAAGGAGTGAGTGAGTGAGGGTCAGTAGTAATTTTCTTGAATTAAAAGGCCTTGTCCTAGGTCAGGCTGTTCCACACTATGTGATCTTGGGAATATGGTATATATCACGTTAAAAGTTCAGTTTCCCCATGTGGCAAATGAAGTTGATGATTGTGCCCATTTAGTAGAGCTCTTATCAAGTTCATCTGTGTGAATCTGTACAAAGAACAGGCCAAGCACATAGTGGACATCTGTGTGTCTTCGTTTCCATCTTTATCTTGCTATTACTATTATCAGCCCCTTTAAGTACTGTGCAACAAAAGTGATGAAATTACATGGGAAAATAGAACAAGGAACTGGAGAGATGGCTCAGTGGTTACGGGCACCTTTGCTTGCAAAATCAATGGCCCAGGTTTGATCCCTCAGTACCCATGTAAAGCCAGATGCACAATGTGGCTCTTGTGTCTGGAGTGGAGTGGTAGGAGACCTGGTGTGCCCCATTCTCTCTCTCTCTCTCTCTCTCTCTCTCTCTCTCTCTCTCTCTCTCTCTCTCCTTCTCTTTCTCTCTCTCTCTCTCCTTCTCTTTCTCTCTCTCTCTCCCCCCCTCTCTCTCTCTTTCTCCCAAAGAAATAAATACAAATTTAAAAAATTATAAAAGGCTGCCTAGGATAATGTTTTTCTAGTGGAGAAATAAGTTAAGAATTAAAGTCCCTGCTCACCATCACACATGAATCTTTGACCCCAGCTTTTCCATAAATCTACATCATCTGTGTTCCTAGTGCCTTAAGTGGCTCTCGTGGGAATCATAGACACTTCTGAGAACCCTCCTCAGACTTCCACTTCTTTGTGTGACTTAGTTCCTCATTTAGACAAGTGCAGCCCAGCACTTAGCTGAAGAGATGAGCAGCGGTGTCAGGAACTGGGTAGGTGAAGTAGAAGTTACTTAGCCTCTGTCCAAATCTCATAAAAAATCAAGAGTTAGAAACTTCCTTTATTTAATTCATTTATTTATTTGCTGTTTTTTGAGTATTAGCCAAACAGGTAAAGTTTCCTGAGGATTCTTTATCCTATGTTAATGCTTATGCTCTTACTGTAGTATTCAAAGAGGCTTACACAAGTGATTGGGTAGAAATATGCCCTAAGGACAATAGGAGAACAAAGGTGAATCAAGGGAGTAGCCCACATGAAGCCCAGGGAACTGAAAACATCCACAGCCCTGTGTCCTAATGAGGCAACCACTGGGTACATGTGGCCATCTAAGCCTTCAGTTGTGTTGACCATATTCCAGATGCCCAGAAGCCACATGTGACTAAAGGTCTGCTTCTAGAGAGAATGAGTATCCATTTCCTTCATCTCAGAAAGCTCTACAGGTCAATAAAAATACCACACAAAGCATATGCATAATTCTAAATATATAGTAATCACATTGTATAAATTGAAATTTAAAGAAGAAAAACCATTTTCAATATTATTTAATATCAAAGCAATCTTTCAACTTGTAATCACGGTCAAAATTAACTAAATACTTTATATTCCTGTTTTTCTTTTTAAGGTTTCAGAACCAGTGTGTGTGTCTCTTACACTTGACACATTGCTTGTTTCAGGTGCTCCCAGACACCTGTGACCAGTGCTGTCATGCTGGATAGTGCCTCCAACCCAGGCCACCTGTTCAAAACACAACTATTTAGAATTACTGATTTTCATATGTCTACCAACATATAAATACATTGAAGTTAGGAAATAATTTTATATTGAGCACACGCCTTGACTTAGGCAACACCTTCTAGAGAACTGAAGACATGGCCATATTGAACATGTCAGCCAAGAAGCAGGGGTCGTTGTCTGCTCTGACCTCCTTGCCCGATGCTTCTGGAGAGCAGCATGACTCAGATTCTGAAGTGAAAACTGCTGAGTGCTTCCCCTCAGCCTTCATGTGATCCAGGAGCATTGACAGTAGTGACCATTCCTTCCTTACCTCATTCCTCCCCGAGTGGTCATCTGGTGGACACCGTTTATTTTTTATAGTTTAAAATCATTTCTAAGAAAACATACAGATGTAAAGGCATAGTGGCTTTAGAAATTAAAAAATAAGCCCAGAATTCTGTTCTACAGTTTCTTTGTTATGTGTTTTCTATTGGAATTGGTCAGTGTCCTTGGAAAGCAGCTGGCTGTTGATGGTAAGGCTAGGGTATATCAGTCTTGTAGATTCCGATGGATTCTTGTAGATTCAGGTTCCAATGTGTCTCTCAGATGCTGTAGTTTTCCATGAATCCTGATTCTTCTTTTTGCACTGTGTGTGTGTGTGTGTGTGTGTGTGTGTGTGTGTGTGTGTGTGTACCAATGCCAGATGCTTGTGTTACTTTTTACGTCTGGCTTCTTATGGGTGCTGGGGAATTGAACCTGTGCTGGCAGGCTTTTCAAGTGAGCACCTTTAACCACTGAACAGTCTCCCCAGCCCCATCTTTAAAATGTGATATTCTGGGCCCAAGGAGGTGACTCAGCAGATAGAGTGCTAGCCATGCAGGTGTGAGGCTCAGTTTGGCTCCCCGGCATCCACATCTGCACAGTGGGCTGCGGCATGGCTGTGGCCCGCCCCCGCCCCTTAGTCCTAGTGTTTGAGAGGTGGAGGCAGAGGATGCCCAGGGCAAGCTGCCTAGCTAGACAAGCCCAGGCAGCGAGTCCTAGGTTCAAGTGAGAGACCCTGCCTCAACAAATAAAATAGAGCGCCATCAAGGAAGACACCCAATGTCAGCCTCACACATAGATGAGCACCCATGCACACACGCATATGCCCCCAATTAGAAATTTAAAAATTATGGCTTGTTATATTGCTACTATAGGCATAATCATCTCATTTGCTCTACATTTAAAAAAATATTTATTTATTTGCAAGCAGTGAGGGGGGCAGAACATGCCAGGGCCTCTGTCTGCTGCAAATGTACTCCAGACACAAGCACCATGTTGTGAATCTGGCTTTACATCATGGGTACTGAGCAATCAAGCCTTAATCATTAGGCTTTGCAGGCTAGTGCCTTAATTGCTCAGCCATCTCTCCAGACCCTTGCCCTATAATTTCTTAAAATATGTTGTTTATTTATTTGTAAGCAGATAGAGAGGGAGAAAGCGAGAGAATGGGCACAGCAGGGCCTCCAGCCACTGCAAACGAAATCCAGATATTTGGGCTACCTTGTGCATCTGGCTTTATGTGGGTACTGGGGAAGCAAACTGTGCTTGGCAGGCAAATGCCTTAACCTCTAAGCCATCTCTCCAGCCCTTTGCCCTTCAATTTTAAAGTTTTCCATGGGCACATATAATACTAGACATACTGTTTCCTCCTAATTACCATTATATATCTGCTTTTGACTTTTTAAAAAACTTTTTATTGACAGCTTCCATAATTATAGACAATAAACCATGATAATTCCCTCCCCACCCCTACTTTCCCGCCTCTAAAATCCACCCTCCATCAAATCCCCTCCCCCCTCAATTAGTCTCTCTTCTATTTCCATGTCATCATCTTTTCATCCCATCGTGTGTAGGTAGTATCAGGCACTGCGAGGTCATGAATGTCAAGGGCATTTTGTGTCTGGAAGATTGTGTTGTAAGCAGTCCTACCCTTCCTTTGGCTCTTATACTCATTCTGCACCTCTTCCACAGTGGACCCTGTGCCTTGGAAGGTGTGATAGAGATATTCCAGTGCTGAACACTCCACTGTCATTTCTTCTACACACTATGGTGCCTTTTTTTTTTTTAATGGCTTTATATGAGTACTGGGGAATCAAACCCAGGTCATTAGCTTTGTAGGCAAGCACCTTAATCGCTGAGCCATCTCTCCAGCCTGCCTTTGACTTTCTGATGAAGTGAGTACATTTCAGCACAGGGCTATAGAAGATGGATGAAAGCTGCGCATGCCCGTTAACACCATAGAATAGTACGTTTTTGTTAATGTAGCACTGCATCAAATTCCCTGTGTTTAAGGTTAAGTGACTAATAGGATCAGAATGCTATATTTCCCTTTTGTCCTTAAAAACACACCAGTCACTGATTTTGAGGAAATTCCCCTAAGCTGTTGTGAGCTGAAGACAGTAATCTAGAGCTGTATGGTCAGTTTCACCATCAGTGTTGGAGAGCGCTCTCATTGGTTTCTTTGAATTCTGATTCATCTACTAATTGTGAAGCATTCTGTTCAGTGTTTCATTTTCTACTATGGACATTCTTAGCTTTTCATTGCTAGTGAACAAGTCATCCAGACTCCTCTGCAGTTTAAAGCCACATAAGTTTATTACTTTTGCGTTCTGTAGTGAAGTCTTAAATTGTCCCTGGGCTAAAATCAGGGTGTTGGCTGATCTGTGCTCCTCTCCAGGGACTAAGGCCCTAGAGTCCCGGGGGGTGGGGAGGTGGGGGGCTTCCAAAGTCACTTTCTTTCCCTGGAGGGCATTCGTTCCTCTTCTTCCATCTTCAGTGGCAGCAAGGTGGCATTCTTCACTGCTACCACCATAATGTCTCTTTTCTCTTTTCTGCCTCTCACACAGGATACAAGATTTATGGATCTTAAAATTCCCCTTTATTATGTAACCTAGAATATTCATAGGCTGCAGGGATTACCGTGTAGACATTTTGAGGATAATTCTACTTATCACAGGCAGAAAGTAAAAAACTAACAAACAAAAAAACCAAAGCTCAGAGCTCAACTTTGTTGGAGGAAAGCTTAAAAAAAAAAGAAAGAAAAGAAAAGAAAAGCTCCGTTTGTGCCTTCATGAGCAGTACAGTGAGAAAATTAATGCACCAGCGAAGGGTTGATCTTGTTTTTGTATCTTTCTAGGCAATTCATCCTTTTCATAATAGTTGGAGTTGTTTGAAGAGCTATGGCTGGGCAGGAGTAATACACTGTCTCAGTATATAGACCAGCCAGGACCACGGATTCTGGGTGGTGTATCAGCTTCATGTTTGTATCCAGTGAACTGTTTTGATAGGTGTGAAATAGAGGTTTTAAAAAAAGTATTTTGTTTATTTGTTTGCACGGAGAGAGAGACAGACACAGAGAGACAGAGAGAGAATGGGCACCCCAGGGCCTCTTGCCACTGCAAACTCCAGATGCATGTACCACTTTGTGCATCTGGCTTTAAGTGGATATTGGGGAATTGAACCATCAGGTTTTGCAACCAACTGCCTTTAACCTCAAAGCCATCTCCCCAACCCTGAAACAGAAGTTTTTATTCAAATATTCAAGTATTCAAATATTAGGTGGAAGAGAAGATAGTTCAGTGGTTAAGAGGCTCACCTCCATGAGGGCCTCTTGGGTAGGAACCCCGGAACCTATATAAAAAGCTGGGTAGGGCTGTATCCTCAATTTGCTGGGGGAGGGAGGCAGAGACCAGAAAATCACTGGGCTTGCTGAGCAGATCTTGTTTATACAAAATGAACAACACCCATCTGTGTCTGTTCCTGTCTTTTGTTGAGCATGTGTACACTGTACTCAAACAAAATCTAGGTAATGATGTTTAAGTAAATAATATGTTAGTGCTTTTAAAATTATGTTGACATAATTAGAAATTTTTTTTAAATTTCAGATTTTACCAGATGTTGTAAGGACTCTGGAATCCTCATGGTAGTGAAATGCCGGAAGGAGAATTCCGCATTGAAAGACTGTCTAACTGCTTAGTAAGTAGTCACCAATCACCAGCCCTTTGCTCTCTTGATTCTTGTACCTCCCACAACCAAACGCTTCATGCTGTTGGCTTCATCTCAAATGCCAGTATGTTGAAGCTTATTCTAAAGACGATACATTTATAAAGGTATTTTTGAAATTAATACTTTCCATCATTGTATCTGATTACAAAGTTGCCATATAAAAAATACGATTTTTTGGGGGGTGGGTGGGTGGGTTTCAAGGTAGAGTCTCCTTTTAGCCCAGGCTGACCTGGAACTCACTATGTAGGCTCAGGGTGGCCTCAAACTCACAGCAATCCTCCTACCTCTGCTTCCCAAGTCCTGGGATTGAAGGTGTGTGCCACCAAGCCAGGCTAAAATGTATGGTTTTTTATATGATTTAACAAATATCTTTTCATAGACAGGTTATATTAGTGAGGGCTTTTTTTTTTTTTTTTTTGCTGGTGTTGTTCTAATGGAAAACAACTGATTTGTAGTCTCTCGAATAAGTTTTCCAGCCTTGTAATTTGCTGGATTATTATAATTTTAACTCTCAGAAAAGTTGAGACAAATGAAAATGAAAGAAATAAAATTAAATGTAGATTTCTGAAGCTAATCAAAATTTTAATCTAATAATGAATGGCATCTTCACTAATATTTCTTTGGTGGTCCATTCCTCTTTGTCTTTTTTTGTTTATTTGAGACAGAATCTTGGTATGTAGCCTTGGCTGGCCTGGAACTCACTATGTAGACCAGGTTGACCTGATGCTTGTAGTGATCTTCCCGTTTCTTCTGCCTCCTCAGTGCTGGGATGACACATATGAGTGTTGTGAGTGCTTATCCTGTGTCCCATGCAGTGACCATCCTGGTATGTTGGGGATGCTGATGTCTTCAATATACGATGTCCGTAGTTCCCACCACTGTCCCCGTCCCCATCCCCATCCTCCTCTCCTGTGAGCTGCTGTATCAAGTGCTGCTGCTCTCAGCCTTGCCCTGCCTTGAGGAAAGAACCGTGTCCAATGCTATTACCACACCCATGGTGGCACCCAGCTCAAATCTGTGTCAGATGGCTGACACAGAATTGCTTTGAGTTGGAGGCTAGCCCTAGCTACATAGTGAGACTCTGTCTGGGAAAAGAACACACTGAAAACAGAACAGAAGGAAAGAGGGAGAGAGCAAGCCTAGGAAACCTGTCATGATGCCTGTAATTCAGAATGGCATTTTCACCAGGAATTATTTCTACAACTCCAGAATCACCTGGAGTGACATGTGGGTCAGTCACCATGTTGACAGAAAGTAGAGGCTATGGTCACATCACTTTATCCAACAAAAGACAAAGAGGTATAGACCAACAAGAAATATTAGTGAAGATGCCATTATTAGATTAAAATTTTGATTAGCTTCAGAAATCTACATTTAATTTTATTTCTTTCATTATGGTAGGAAAAAAGAAGCATGTCACGTCTTAGTACTGAGATGGGATCAGTTAAACTCAAAATGGAGACTTATGCTCTTTGTTTTAGGGATTTATAGTGGTGATGTCTAATGAGTAAGACAATTTCAACTTTGACTGAGATTTGTTAAATCATTTTGTGTATGGATGAAATAAATTTTTAGGGACTGGAGAGATGATGGCTCAGCAGTTAAGGCACATTCTTCCAAAGCCTGGCAGCCTGGGTTTGATTCCCCAGTACCCACATCAAATGCACAAAGTGGTGCGTGTGTCTGGAGTTCATTTTCAACAACAGGAGGCCCTGACATGCCTGCCCATTCTCTCTCTCTCTCCTTGCAAATAAATTTTTAAAAATTTATTAAAACTTTTAATTGAATCATCAAAATCATGTGTTTGTAAAGCAGGACATAGTGGTGTATGCCTTTAATCTCAGCACTTGGGAGGCAGAAGTATTTAGGATCGCTGTGAGTTCAAGGCCTGCCTGGAACTACAGAGAGAGTTCCAGGACAGCCTGGGCTAAAGTGAGGCCCTACTTCAGGAAAAAAAAAGAAAAACCACCCCCCCCCAAAAAAAAATCACATGTTTGTAGTTTGATATATCCTTCCTCCAGATTGGACAGCCCCAGAGCAGTGGCAGGAGCTGATAGGGCAATCTGGGCTCAGCTATAAGGAGAGCTTATCTAGTCTTGTGGCTGACCTAGAATTGTTCCTCCCTAGAGCAGTGATTGTGAGGTTCTATGTGTGGACACATGGGACAGGGTGCCTGGCATGTGGTGGGTACTCAGCTCTGTATGTGAACACATGAACCACAGTGCCTGGCACATGGTGGGTACTCAGTCAATGTCAATACTTTGTGATCTGCACTTATTTGGTACACTTTTATTTTTGTTGTTACCTGAGTGTTTAATCATTTGAATGTCCTTGTATTCACTCCCCACCCCTACAAATATGAGGACAGTTTCTAGTTCATCCTGGGAAAGGGGCCAGTACAGGATGGGAGGTTAGAAGAGAGGAAACATGACATTTGTCAAGAGAAAATGGAAAGCTGTGAAGGAAGCTTCCTTGACAAGAGCCCCAGGTGCGTCTTTGAGTCAGTGGTTAATGCCTGTGCCCACACTGGTCTGCCCGTCCTTGCCTGTGCCTCATCTCGAAGCCTTCCTTCAGCAGCCCGCTGTGCCTTCCTTCTGCTCCCCTGAAACCGCTGCTCCTGCAGGCAGTGGCTTGTGGCAGCCAGTCCCGTGGGCTGCCTTCCTCTCCCCTGCCTGTTGCCTGGCAGTGCCTTTTGGACATTGTCATTTCCCTGGGGACACCTTCAGTTTCCCTTGCTTGTGTCTGTACCTTTAAGCCCTCTCTTCTGTATCCAACTCTGTGGACTTGGTGTTTTCTCTGGATTCCCTTATCAATTTGACTTGTAAAAAGTTTTAAATATATTTTTAAAATTTGTTTGGGTGCAGAAAAAGAGACAAGAGAATGGGTGCACCAGGGCCTCTTGCTGCTACAGGCAAACTCCAGTCTGTGCATCTGGCTTTACGTGGGTGCTGGAGAGTTGAACCCAGGCAGGCAGGCTTTGCAAGCAAGTACCTTTAACCACTGAGCAGTCTCCCCAGTCCTCTGTTCTCAATTCGAAAAAGAATAGTTGAGTTTGCTCCCATGGGTTCCTTTTCTCTGCTGCTATTTTCTCTACGCCCTCACCGAGCTTGGCATCTTTCTGCTCCTCCTCCATCATATGGTGGTAAAGTCACAGCTGTCCACTGTGTATTCCTCTCCTAATTCTAGTGGGAAGCTTCCTAAATGTCACCAAGTGCATTTAAACTTTTTATTCCTACAACTCTTCCTTTGGCGTAGGTCCTCACCTTTCTTGCTGTCCCCTCTTAGACTCACCTGGATGAAACTGACCACACACTTGCTGTCCTGCCTCATTACTTCTGTAGCCACAATGCCTTGGCCCTGCTCCCTGTCAGTCTCCCTGTGGGCATATGCTGCTGTGTTGGCAACTTAGGTCGTCTTACAGTTCTTTGTGCATCTGCTTTTCCTTGCCGTAGGTACCTTTCCAGCTTGTGCCCGTTATGTGCAGTTCCTCCTGACCCTTCCCCTTCGTGGCTCCTTCGTCATGTTTCCATAGGGATTTCTGGCTCTCGTCATCCCGTGCTGTCTGCTCTGTGAGACCATGGGCTCCAGAAGGCTGGTGCTGTGCTTCTCATGACTCCATCCTGATAGGACCGCAAAGCTGTACTGTGGACAGTTTTAGATATTGAAAATATCTAGGGCTGTTGCTTTCACTGACTTGTTAGCATGACATTCACCAGGCACCTGTGACTTACTGAAGATTGAACTTGACCACTGTCTCATTTCAGCTTACACTGTGTGCAGCGTTTTCAGAGGTTTTCATTTCCTTCTTGCAGCTACAGTGACCCAGCTTTTTATGAAGAATGCAAGCTGGAGTACCTCAAGGAAAGGAATGAATTCAGGAATACTGGAATTCCTACCAGGAAAAGGCTCCAGAAGCTTCCCACGAGTATGTAGATAGTACGCGGTTGCACCAGGAGCACTTGTACTTACAGAACTCATTCCCAGTCTTGGTCAACTGAAAGAATGGGCTGAAAATTATCCTAATTATGGAAATATTAATTTTATATGTAATAAAGATGTTTATTTCTGCGTTCTGATTTATTAAATGAGAGGAGTAAATACGGAAATCGATTGTTTTCCTGGTAATTGTTTTTTAAAAGGATTTTCCTTTTTATCAAGTTCTTCCCCAAATATAGCTGCTATAACAGTTCTAATGATTGAGTTCTGTGTGGATATTACACTTTTCCAACTTAAGGCTGATGATGAGGATTGAAGTCCTAAAGGAAAGGACAGCCTTGGAAAGTGTTCATGAAAGGGCTTGGGAGACGGGTCAGTGGTCAACGTGCTTGTCTCACAAGCCTGAGGACCCGAGTTTTGATCCTCAACTGTCATGAAAAAGTGCCTACAATCCCAGTGCTGGGAGAGGCTGACACGGGCAGACCTCTGGGGCTGCTGGCTAGTGAATCTAGCTGAATCCCTGAGCTACAGGTTCAGTGAGACCCTGTCTCGAAGATGAGATGTAGAGGGACCAAGGGCACCCAAAGCTAACGTCAACCTCTGGCCTCCACCTGCACGCATGCACAGGGCTTCAGAGTTGGTAGTGCAGTCATTTTGTCATGTGCTACAAATACTTTACCTATATATGGGAACTGATTTTACGCCTTTGATGTGAAATTTTCTTACATTATATTTCTTGACCTTTGAACTTGACTACTGAAAATATTGTATAATCTTTCCTTTTAAAAAGTCATATTTGAACCATCATTTTGTAACAGTGGACTCAGTAGGTAGTACAACAGGTTTTTGTTCCAATGTAGTAATAATTTGGGCCCAAATCATAAAATACAATAAAAGGATGGTAGGAAAGGACTATGTAAATTTTTACTTTCAATTTTTAAAAATCCAGCAAGATAAGATTTAACTCTGGCTCCAACCCCACGAAATAGACATGAAAAAAAAAAAGTTTTTTAAAGAATTTAATGAAATGAACCCAAAGAATCAATGGATGTTCAAGTTCCATACTTTTCTTTCTTACTCTGTTAAATGAACCAGAGACCTATTTACCACATCATCATTTTCCCAGATCAGATTTCTTGAAAGAAGGGAGCTGGCCAGGGCAGATGAAGCAGATAGAGATCCACAGCATGAGGGCAAACAAGCCTATTGCTCCTGGTGCATTTCCTAACCCAGGACCTTCTTGTTCCACATGACTGACAAGGAACAGGCAAGGCAGCTACTACTGAAAGCAGCCAGTGAAATAAATAGGTGACTCATACTGTTACAACCAAGTATTTAAGTTGACTTTTATGTAGATGCCGTGCACCACAAACGTAATAAACTGCAGTACATTCATCCTTATTTCTCGTGACAAAGAAACGAGTATTTGCTCCTGTGCTTACTGAAGTAGATGGGCTGCACATTCACCTTGCTGGCCCACGGGAAGCTGGCCATGTTGGGAAGGTCTGTCCATGCCCTACATGTGTATCCTGTTCCGTTTGGGCACCAACTCACTAGACCAATCTTCCTTTGAAGATGTAGATCTACTTTTACCTCAAGCTAATAATACCTGATCAAGAGAGCAGGTGGCTACGCTGTCACTTGTGTCCTCGGTATTTCTGAGTTCGATGGGCCGAGCTGGGTTCTCTTATGAAAAGAGAACTGAAGAGTATAGAAACTTTCAAGGAAAGACTTTTGGAGTTTTAGCCAATAGGAAAGAGGTACAGTTTGCAATTTTAAAGTGTAATCTATAGGTAGGAAGGTTTCTTCTTGAATCTTAGCAGAGATGACTGTGTGAATTAAGAAATTTAAGACTAGGAATGTTGATGGGCCGATATTGAGGAGAGCAGAAAAAGCCATCAAGTAGAAGAGGGACTTGGAAAGAAGGGGTTCAGTTGAAGGGGGACAAGAGGCTAATGATGATAATTATGATCAAGACATATTACACATACATGCTATTAAAGCTTCAACTAGGTAAAAATACATTGTGGCTAACTTTTTCTTATAAGGAATCTTGCATATCCTTTATCCAACACTCTAAGCTGTTAACAGCAATCATACCGGTTGGTAGGCATTAGTCAAAGTTTGTGTGACATGGCAATGTCTGTTAGAGGAATATAACTGACAGCCAGTACCAGACTGGAACATAGGGGCAAGGATGATACTTCACATCCAGTCTCATTTCAAAAATAAAAATAATTTTAATCGAATAATTTCTTGTCATTGTTCAAAATATTAAGCCATTATCTCCTAAGACTTTACAAAAGAAAAAAACAAATTTTGGTTTTAAAAAAGGCAAACCAGTCAGCTATATTAGAGGGATGGATGACTGACAGAGCCTATGCAGCCACAGGAGAGGTGTTTCTGCTGCTTTCTTATTACACAGGTAGTTGCTTCCTTCAACGGCAGCCTGGAGTCTGGTATGTTTTATGCATATTGGGTTCTGTTCTATTACTTGCCAGGAGAATGTACTCCCTTGAGTCAGCTGTGTTCATTGGTCAGAATAAATTCCAGCATCTGATATCAATTCCATTAATCACAGACAAGCTTGAATAAGTGAGATAATAGAAAGACAAATATAACTGGTGAATACTGAACATTATCTATGCATGTGTGCTACACAGGGACATGAGGCCTGAGGTACTCCTTTGAATTCAAGATAGAAAACTGTCTATGAAAAAGGATAAAGTCTTCCACATGAAACACTTAGGATAAAAGGTGTCTGAAACAATATATTAGTACTAATATTCTATATACCTCTACCCTGAAGGAATTTAGATAAATTCCCACTTGTTTTTTCCTTATTTGCAAATGATTGGCCACTTTGAACGAGTCTTGGGATATTTCATAATTGTAGTACACAAATACAGCACAAAATTTAGTCCTAGATTCAAGTATTACAATTTTCTCTAGATTTTAAAACAGAGTCTAACAAAGTAGTCTGTGTAACAAGCAGCTATCCCATCAACAGAAATAAATGTTAGCTCACACAGATGTTCATCAGGGCCCACGGGCCCCGGACACACACCATTATGTCCATTAGGGACCACACCACCGAGGGCACCAGACACAAGGCACATTCTTTGTGCTTCTAACTGGATGGTAGAGGTCATTCACACACCACACAGTTCTTATTCCATCTTTCATTTATTTTCTTCTAGGACTTGAATGTACTGGTCAACGATGGCTTCAGTGGTCAAATGATTTCAAGTCTTAGAGTTCAAATTTTATCAACATTATGCCTAAAAATAAAAACTTTGAGCACAGTAGCAAGTAGAGATTTGACAGCCTAGACACTTTTATTCCATTATCTTCATATCTTTCACATTGTCATTTGCTTCTTAGGTAATTATACATGGTTTTGTCCCCACGATAAAGGCTATTTAGGCATTTCACATACTTTATAAAACTATGTCTAAAAGAATCTCCATTCTTTATCAGAGAAGAAAAAATTTATAATTATTAAAGTTACAACTGTCTAGAAACACATTCAGATTACTAGTTCATAACAGCATAGTCTGATTCCTAGAATGGGCTGAAGATGCTCCTCTCATCCTGGATAACAGTGACGTAATACTGTGCAGTATGAGCAAACGTACATATGGAAGAACGCCGCAAAGTTTTTGTTAAATAATGTCTTTTGGAGAACCCCTGGGAGTTCCGGTGTCCTCACGATCAAACCTCAAATCAGCCCATCAGTTCTTATACAGGCAGTTCTGGTTATGTTGATCTAAGTAATAGGGTGGCAGGTTGGGTACAGGAAAAGTTTTAATTTTCGCTTCCCCAAATGCTGTCTCACTTGATTTAGGAGGGCTTGGGAATACCCAAGAATTGTCGTCCAGAGAATTTCTGCCGTAAGAGCTGTGTTCCTGAAAGTCTGTGCTGTCATTAGGAATGGATCTTTCATTATCTGTCCAGGGCTGGAGAATGCCCTTTTCTGATAAAGCCTTTATATCTCCTGCTAAGGGGGAAGACGGACTGCAGCAAGTAGCTTTCCCATTGGGTGACACAGGGGGGTGTCGTTTGTACGTTGCAGTGAAATTCGTCAAGTGTAACTTCGTGCTGTCCTTCCCAAGGTCGTCCACAAAGCCTACTGATGCACAGGCTAAAATAGAGCAGACTACATGTTAGCTTTTATAGTATTTTCAATCTCCCATAAAATATTATATCACTTCACTGATTTGGCTGAATTTAACAAATAATAATGAAATTAATATTTCCAGTTTAGTCTGAGCATTAAGGAACTGTGCCTTGGAGTACCACTTTGTCTGCAAAAAATACAGTAATCCCGTCCTGCTTAGGTCACAAACTTGTCAAAAGATGAAGAACCCACACAGCAGAAGCTGTGGAAACCAGTAATTAAAAGACAAGTAAACATCTTATTCTTGACCCCTTAACAAGCCTAGTGAAGCTTTTGAGTTATGTGTGTTTGTGGGGACTGTAAGTCTTTTGTTTATTTAACTTTTTCCCAAGGGGTCCAAAAATAATCTTTTTAAGAAATATGTTATGAAGTGGTAAGAGTCAAATAACGCTTTAATGTGTATTCAGAGACTTTCTGGATCAAGCAGCTCAACAGAAGCAGCAAGTTCTGTTTGTTAGAATCCTCACAATAGTCAACATCAATTCTGCTGGGGTCACAGGACAGGCCGATCAGAACAAACAAAACAGGTGCTTCATGTGCGTGCACTAGCTAAGAATGAACTGCTTTTAAAGCTGTTATTTAGCTATGGCCAGCACACTGGTAACGTGGGCATCTCCTTCATACCTCTAAATCAACACACGAGATGGAAATTTAAAGTTTTCATAGTCTAAGGATGAGCAAGTATACCTAAGGTTTGACACCATGTGGTTTTAAAAGAAGCAAGCACATGGTAAAATTAAGCACATTTTGGGAGGGAGGGTGGGCTGGGGGATAATTGAAGGTAACAGTGTTCAGCACCTGGACAAAGGCAGTGTGCAAGCCAGGGAAAATGGTGACCTATGGTCTTACCTGTCTATTTAGAACAATGAGCCAGTGCCAAAGGAAATGTGGCAGAAAAAGGTATCAGAAGATTGTCTTAGAACAAACTGCTTCTAAGACAGGGCTTTTGTCACACTGAAATCTCCAAAGTTGCTAACTCCCTTAGGAGAAGTCTTATTGCTACTATCTGGGCCTGTTTCTTCACGGGCGACAGAACTCCTGGAAAACTGAAGGATAGAGTAAACCATGCTGAAGCTGGACTCGCTGACCGCCATACTATTTTGCACAATTCCTAAGTACTCAACTCTCTAAGGTTGAAAAGGTCCTGAATTGGTTCCCCCTCGATGTGTGACATTTTTCATTCCTAGCATTCCCTAGAAGGGCTGTTTAGAAAACAATGCTCACTTGTTCCCTGAAGACAGTCTGAGTTGCAAACAACAATTTTAAATTAAGTGCTATTATATTTTTAAAAAGCCACATTTCATTTCTTTAAAAATCAAACCTTAAGACATTCAAATTTATAGTCTGCTACGTTTTATTTTTTATTTTTTGGTTTTTCGAGGTAGGGTCTTGCTCTAGTCCAGGCTGACTTGGAATTTGCTATGGAGTCCCACCCAGGCTGGCCATGACTCACAGTGGTGCTCCTCCCTCGGCCTCCTACACCCAAGCCTGTTCTATGCACTGATTGTCTCCTAAAGTATAAAAATAGCTTGGGCAAAGCAGCCACTGCGAGCTAACCGAAATTCACAACAAAAGGCCAGGTGTTTGTATATCTAGTGCTTTGGTGTTTGGTTTTCAGTGTCTGAAGCAGCTGTGGTGAAATGTGCTAGAGCAAACTTCACACCTCGCAGTGCACACGCGAGCAGCACTTGGCTGAGCAAAGCCACGAGGGGAAGAGCATACAGAACTGAAGAAAACCCGTCAGCAACACCTCCGTGTGGGAAGCTGACCAGTACGAGACTGAAGCAAGCACAGAAAGGCGAGGCTGGGAACACAATGCTCATGGAAGTCATTGGACAGGACTGTGGTGAGACCCATTAACAGCTGCTCTTCAGGCAGCGCTGCTGGGATCCCTGCTTTGGCAAACGGCGACTTGCCTTTCTTGATTGCAGCAGGAGTTTTCAGTTTTCTTAGTAGCTCAGCTTGCACTTGAGTCACCAGATGTATGTTGGACATTTCTCTCTTCAGTTCCCAGTATGCATGTTGTATGCTATCACTGAAACAAAGAACAGCTCTGAAGTTACCAGCAGATGTGTTTCTTCCTATTAGCCACACACTAATACAGATGAAACGACTCTAAGATACTTAGTTAGGATGTTATAAGTAAACAGAATCACACTGCCCTCATCTCTAGAAGTTAGCTGCTATACAAAACATGGGTTATACGAACTGAAGTACCCTAACAAGGCGCTTCTGAGAACAGCCTCTGTATGTGCAGGTTCGTTGGTATGATCAGTGAGTAGGAAGGAACATTCTTCCTTCCCAACTCTGATGGAGAGTAAAGCATATCCATCCAAGTGTGTGGGCTCCACTTGTCCTTCGATTGTCTGACACTGTGACGTGATATATCAGTTGCCTAAGACCACATTAGAATAAATTTGGGTTTCATGCATTACATTCTTCATGTCTGACTGGGCTGTCTCACACACTATTGGCCCTAAACCAATGTGACATGTCACACCAGATGGAGGGTCAGATCTCCTCAGGAGGATAAAGAAGCCAGGGGTGGTTATAGAAAGCAAGTAACACTGCAACATGCTGCTCAGATTTTTATGTTTAAAAGGCTTTTACCTTAATATCTGAGGGATTAATAAGTTACTTTATATTTAATTTTTCAAGGTTCTATTATTTTCATTAAACATACTTATATTCCTAAATTTG
This sequence comes from Zapus hudsonius, assembly GCA_004024765.1. Classification (NCBI taxonomy): domain Eukaryota; kingdom Metazoa; phylum Chordata; class Mammalia; order Rodentia; family Dipodidae; genus Zapus; species Zapus hudsonius. The sequence goes on along the minus strand of PVHP010007677.1, from coordinate 16,663 downwards.
ATTTAGGTTCTTAATTGCCAACTAAATGAACTGCTGTACAGAATACATGAAGGAGTAAAGATACAATTTCTGACCTCATGGTGCTACGACCATTACTGCCTATTAGAGAATTCTAGTGGCATAGTAGTCAAACTATACCTTCTACTTCATGCTTCAGGGCTTGTCTAGGTATAAATAATGCCAAGAGGGTGAATAACTAAATCTAAATCTAGTATCCTAATGACAGAGGCAACAGACATTGATCCACCATCCTAGTCTCCTTAGATGGCACTTCTTTGAACACAGGCAGCACAAGCAGTTTGGCATTGCTCTGGAAGATAATCCACTTGTACTGTCTGCTGTAAGCGTCATTTGCTAACCTTTAGTGTATTGAAAATCACAGGCTTTTAGCAAGTTGTTGATAGGCGTGAAATAATTACTTCACAAAAATTAGTTAACCACCCCAACTTCACCAGTAAACATCTGAGATACTTTTTACAATGAATGTTTCACACGAGTCTGTGTTCAGTGCGAAGAGAATTGTTGGTTCCTTGGTGTAATTCTGGGCATTTCAGTATGCTTTCCAACAAGTTACAGAGCAGCGTGTGAACGCTCTATGTGTGAATCCAGGAAGGCAATCATGACACAAATAATACATTTTGAAATTAGATCATGATTGGCAGAAGACTGCAAAGAAAATACAGTAGTGCTTGGGCACTGAAATACAAGCACGTCCACTCATGTATAAAGGAGAAGCGATTATATAGTGTTCGTATCAGTATCCAAAATATATTTCTCAATTCAACAAACACTACTTAAGAATTAGGTTAAGATGGAAACTAGGTCACCAAGTTTAACACACATTTATCTTTTGTCCTTAATGTCATCGGCACTTAAAACTAGATTAAAAAAAATTAAGATTATACAAAGTATAAACTCTCCCTCTTGTGGCTAACTAAGTAAACACAGTTTGTGCTACCTACAGTTTAAGTGCTGGTTTTCAAAGTGTGTAAAAAAAATTACATAAAATGTTTAAATGATTACTTAATTTGAAAAAGCAAGTTAACTTTCAAAAAATTTAGTAGAGTTCCAACTAGATCTCGTGGACTATTAGGTATTTTATTAAAGCGTTTTTGAGAATATAAATGGACAGCCTAACCCTTCACCTGACTTTCCATCTGAGAGTGTGAACTTCAGTTTTGCTTTATAGCCCTAAACACAACAGCTACACCACCATTCCAAGGTTCGGTGAACCTCATGGAAGAGGGGACAAAGTGTAACAACAGGAAGCTGGGAAGGGGAGGCTGGAGTTCTGTCTTCTGGACACAACACAACTGTTACACTCATGAACTCACAGCAGCTGTGGTTTCCTGCACAAGACTGATCATGGGTGGGGGATCACAAGACCCCGCACCTTCCAGGCTCCAGAGGGAAATCATGCCCTTCAGTGTGTGACCACAGTGGGTTGCCCATTCTCCAGTAATAACCTCTACCCTTGACCATGCTCGTGACCTAATTTAACTCTGGCCAAACAAAACAAAACTGAATCCCCCACAAAAACAAAGCATGGAAGATAGATGGGGATTGAGTGTGGTAGTTTGAATGTATGTCCCCCAGTAGACTTGGGAGTTTTATTAAAGCTTGCCTCCAGCTGCCTGGAAGGAAGACATGTCACTGGGGGTGGATCCAAAGGTCTGGGCCAAGGCCAAGGTCAAGGGTGTGTTGGGGGCAGCGATCTGATTTCCAGCTTCAGGTATGTATGCAGAGAGGTCTGAGCTCTACCTGAGTCCCTGCTGTTTTGCTGCTGATTTTTTGTTTTTTATTTATTTACTTATTGTTTTTGGTGCTTGCTTGGATTTATGAATGGGACCTAGCTTCTTCTGCTACTGATGGAACTTCTTGTTGGATCTGGAAGCTAAGATAAATCCCATTCCTCCACAAACTGTCTGGAAGTTCATCCCAGCAACATGGAGCTGACTACAACAATGGGGAAGAAGAAGGGTTTTGGTGTGCGGGGAAGAGAAGGTAACTGGGAGAAGTGGATGAAAGAGTCTATATATGGGTGTGTGTGTGGCTTTGACACAAGAAAAATGATGCACACACATACACACAAAGGGAACTTCTCCAGCTCTTTGAGTATTGAAATATACCACTAGATCTCCCCAAACAAGAGCCCTGGAAAACAGCTGGAGTGAGAACAATGATGGCTGAACTAGAAGAGGAAGAGGGAAGAGTGGCTTCACCTGGAGGAGAAGAGAGGGTAAAGTCCAAAGTCTAACAGAGAAAAAACTGTTAATGTTGAGCCATGGTGGTTGAGACTTTATTCTATGCTAAGCACTTCACCACATTCTCACATCAGCGTGGCAGGGCAGGTGACACTATACATTCAGCCTTTTAATAACAGAAAAGATTTTTTTTTTTGAGGGTTGTTTAGGGGCAGAGGCTCACTCTAGCCCAGGCTAGCCTGGAACTCTTGATGATCCTCCAGAGTGCTGGGATAAAAAGCATGGACCATCAGGCCCAGCTAATTTCTTATACAAGAAAAAAATCTACTTAGGTGGGTTTCTACTTCAGCCATTTAAAATTTTCTTTAGCTTTTAAAAATTTAAAGTTTGGATGTGCTAAGAGATTCAGAATTTAAAATGTGCATGTTGACAACTGTAATTTCTCTAAAACAAGTGTCTAACAAACTTTTTGTTGTTGTTGTTGTTTTGTTTTTTGTTTTTCGAGGTAGGGTCTCACTCTAGCCCAGGCTGACCTGGAATTCACTTTGTAGTCTCAGGGTGGCCTCGAACTCATGGTGATCCTCTATCTCTGCCTCCTTGGTCCCGAGTGCTCGGGTTAAAGTCGTGCGCCACCACGCCCAGCTCTAACAAACATTTCTGATTGCAAGTGAAGCAAATATTTTTGATCACAACTAAAAATAAAAGTCCCAAAGATGTCATACTTAACATCCCTGTAACATGAATACACTGGTACATTCCATTCTATTCCATGTCTTCAAAATGATGACATCACACAATTTCATTATCATGAGATTACAAACAGCTAACCTAGTTCATATTTTATAAGCCTCAGATTTATATTTCAAGATGCCATCTGTAATAGAGCTTTATACAGTGGTTCCACACTTACAGCTGGTTTAAAAGCTAAGGTCACTGACCTAAAGCCAATACCAACATCAAATGGCAAGGCACTGGTGACATTCCCTACAGGGTTGCTAGATGATTCTTTATACAGTGTGTTACATTGTTAAAGTATGGAGTAATTCAGAGGATCAATCTTGTTTGCCTGGCAACACGATAGAGGAAATTCAGAGAGTATTCCAAGCAAAGGGCAATTTTACAAATAACTGAAAATCATTCTAGAAATATTCCCATCGTTTCTCTTAATGTAATAAATTTATTATCTGAATTCTCCCAACTAACTGAGGTAACTAAAAGAATACAAGACTGCGTCCTGGAAAGAAGTGTGATGAAGGGAAAACCAGACAAATGTGCTTGGGAATGAGGCTAACGTGAAATAGCACCCAAGATAAGCTAGAAACATGGCTCTACACCTTTTCCTAATTAGTTTGTGTGTGTGTGTGTGTGTGTGTGTGTGTGTGTGTGTGTGTGTGTGTGTGAGTGTGTGTGTGTATGTAAAGGCAGCAGGGTCTCTTGCTACTACAAACACATGCTCGCAACACTTTTAGGACTGGCTTTATGTGGTTGATGGAGGAATTGAACCTTGGGCTTTGCAAGCAAGTGCCTTTAACCACTGAACCATCTCCCAGCCTCCAGTTATGATTTTTAACAGCTAATGAAAAAGGATTTTTTTTAAAAAAAAAAAGTCAAGTACACTAGGGGATATGGAGTTACCTTCAGGGCTCGCTTTAATCGCTAGTTCTTTACCACAAATGCTTGGTGCAGTTTTAACTCATAGGGTTGAATTAAACCCTATGAACTCTTGGTAGCCACTTACTACCAGAAAAGGAAGCACTTCTCTTTAAATTCAGGCTATCTCAGAGAACAAGGGTCCCCAGTCTGTCCCTAATATGAAGGGATGGAGGCTATGGGCTATGGAAATGTGCACTTCCTGTGTACAAGCCACAACTTTCACAGGCTGGCTCCTGACCATCTCATCTGAACTACTACCTAAAGTCTGAAGTTTTCTTTACCTTCCTATGTGTACCTTTTCTACTACTTACATTTAAGCTGCTCTTAAGTAACAGTTTATAGCTATTCTGTGATCAGAAGCCCCAGCTGACATTCAAAGAGCACACACTTGCTTTGCTGAAAGCACTTCTACAAAGTGCCCCATAGAAGGACACGCATTGACGGTGGAAGACGTACCTACCTGGAAATGCTCAGTCTCTGGAGATCTCTGCTCTGCACAGTATCTTCCTGAGATGGGTTCTGTTATTTGTTTGAAAAATTAAAAAGTTGTAATTACTGTAATTTTCTTTGCTCAGTTCTTTATTTCCACAGAACAAATCTAAAATCATATAGCATAAAACTAGAGTTCATACTCAGCTTTAATAAAGCACTACCACCCATTCCAAATAGTTCTAAAGTTATTTATTTAGAATATCAATTTTTAACAGTCCTTCAAAAATATGTTCTTGTGAGCTTTGAGTCTTACAAATATATTTTTGAGTTAAACATGGTGGTACATGCCTTTGAGCTATCTATCACTCGAGGGAGGCTGAGGTAGGAAATCACTGTGAATTCAAAGCCAGAACAAGACCCTGCCTCAAAAATAAATACATTTTTGAAAACATCAATCTGCAGTCTATATTAATACTACATAATACATTCATCACATTACTGCTAAGACACATCTGAATGGATTCTGGGGGTGGGGAGGGTTCTTTGGTGTTTCACTTCTGTATACCAAAACATCCCAGGCAGTTTACTGTTTAAAACATTGATTTCATCCTCAATTTATATAAAACATGTTTAACATGGCAAAGACTTCCAATGTCCCTGTATACTTTCAGGTTTTAGTAGTTTAGGATAAAGGGATGACAGAAAGAACCTATGAAAGATAATGAATTTTAATCTCATGACAAGTAGGTGAAATATCTGTTTACCATGCATTCTTTCTTACTTACGGGTCTGAAACAAATGAAAAACAACTCTCACAGCTATTAATTCTACTGGCAGAAACAGCCAGTATACATAGAATAAATTTTTTCTATTATAAAATCTAAATTACATTGTAGGTATAGTGGCTCATGTCCATAATTCCAGCACTTGGGAGGCTAAGGTAGGACTGCTATAAGTTTGAAACCAGCCTGGGCTACTGAAATACCCTCTCCCAGTAAACCAAAATGTAAATTAAATGATGTGTTTTATAAAGGGTGATATTAAAAAGTTGCACAGAGCCTTCTTGAATGCCCTAAACTTGGGAGGGTAGAATGGCAGAGATGGTTCATAGGATAGGGCTTGTAGTAGTTTGGGGGCCTCTGATTTTACTACTGTAACAATTACACTGCCTCTTGGAGCGCCAATGGGAAGAGGGCAAACAGAATTAGCAAATGAGTCAGCGGGGATTTGACTGGCAATAAGAAAAGATATTCTTGGCCAGAGAGATGGCTAAGTGGTTAAAGACACTTGCTAATAAAGACTGAAGACCTGGGTTTGATTCCCCAGTATCCACATAAAGCCAGACACACAAAGAGGTGCAAGGTCCTGGAGATTTTGCAGTGGCAGGAGGCCCTGGTGTGCCCATACTCGATTTGCTTCTTTCTCCCAATGAATAAATATCTTTTAAAAAAAAAAAGATTCACAGGAAATAGGAAAAAATAAAATTTACTGTCAGGTCACCTTTAGATTCTTTGTATCTGTGGTGGTTTGATCCAGGTGTCCCCACGAACGTATGTGTTCTGAATGCTTGAACCCCAGCTGATGGCAACTTTGGAATTGGAACCTTGTTGGAGGTGTGTTGTTGGGGGCGGGCTTATGGGTGTCATAGCCAGCTTCCCCTTGCCAATGCTTGGCACACTCTCCTGCTGTTGTTGTCCACCTGATGTTGGTTAGGAGGTAATGTCCACACCTGCTCATGCCATCATTTTTCCTGCCATCATGGAGCTTCCCTTGGAGTCTGGAAGTCAAAATAAACCCTTTCCTCCACTAGCTGCTTTGGGTTGGGTTTTTTCTGCCAGCATTGAGAAAGCTGACTACAATAGTATCATTAATTAAAGTATTTCTATTAGTGTATACATAAAAACCAAAATATTTCTTAAAGGTTTAAAGTTTAAATAAGAAGTTACTTTTGTAGCTATGATCTAACACTTAGAAAAGTTTAATGTAAATCAGCAATAAGTTCAAAACGACAGTCTCTAGCATTTGAAGATGGCTTGTGGCTGGTAATCAGGTTGTGATGTTCTGAAGGCAGTCATAGATCTGCAGTCTCACTTGTGCAAGATGATGGAGGAGCTTCATAATGTCCAAGTTATAAAGATTATATAGTGGAACACTGCGGTTCCACTCGGGCTATTGTTATCCTTGATACATCGTTTCCTGACATTTCTTTGGCTCCAGCTTGGAGTCATGCTCTGAATAAGTGTCCAGACTATGGGAGGATACAGAACATGTAAACCACTCCCAGTGGAATTGCCTGTGGAAGCTTGATGTCACCAACTCCAAACACTAATCATCTGAGTGTGCTAATACTCAGAACCAAAACCAAATAAATAGAAGAATGAGTAGGTACTGTTACACACTTCAAAGGTATTATAAACTGTTTGATTGAATGTAACTTCTTCAAAATACTTGTAAAGGTGGCTATAGTAGATATAAACAAATTTATTAACACAAACTTAAGTTTCTTTCCGAGGTTCCCTCTCACCAGCTGTAAGTACACATCCCACAGCATCTACACTTCACCTTGGACTCCTTGGTGTTAATTCAACTCTTTCTCTCTTTGGTTCATTTCTCTGTATCAGCTATGGACATTTTGCTTCAGAGCCCCCTGCAACCACTAACAAATGACTGTGACCTAAGAACCAGGCTTTGCAGGTTCCCTCTGAACATTTCCCCTTCTCTCACAGAAGGTTTTTGCCTCTCAGATTTAGTTTCATCATCAGTTAAAGTGATAAAACCTTTCCCTTCCCTCCTTCCTTCTTCACCTTTCTCTCCTCTCTCTTTTTTGAAAGTGGGTCTCACTGGAGCCCAGGCTGACTTAGAACTCACTCAAACTCACAATGATCCTCCTATATGGGCCTCCTGAGTGCTTGGACTGCGCCATCACACCCAGCTGATAAAACCTTTTCAGTAAGTTTTTGTATTTCTAAAAATCTGCTTTTATGAGCTAGTTGTTTATGATAGATTTAAAATATAAACACTTGTTCCCTAGCACCACCTAGTGGAAAAGAGTAAGAACTAAAACTTGACCTCCAAACGAGGGACCAGATTCCTGGGATTCCATGGCACAGTTTCTTACTCTTTAGTGAAAATGCCATTATATAGAACAGCTATTTTCTTTGAAGTAGAAGGTATATACTGACAAATATTTAGAGCTTCAAGGTGCGAATGTTTTTGTGCAGGCACCTATTTTAAAAATTATTTTTTAAAATATTATTTGCGGGGGGAGGGATGGGCATGCCAGGCATTTCACCACTGATGCACGAACTACTTACTCTGTGCATCTTCCTTATGTGGGAACTGGGGAATCGATAGAACCCAGGCCATCATCTTGCAAGCAAATGCCCTTAAAGCACCAGTTTTGAAGAGGCCCTTCCTAGTGGCTACAATGACTGGGCTCATTAGAGCCTTTGAAGGAGTGGTGGCTGTGGCCAGCCCACTCCTGCAGTTAAGCAGTCAGCTGAGCCAAGTGACAGCAATTTGGGAGTATGTTTCTTTATCAGAGCCACAGAGTCCAGAAGGAGCGCTCGCTGCCCAGTGGGCACGGAGGAGACTGCTCTGGTATTTTTCTAGGCATCTTCTTCTTAGCCAGTGGACAGAAGAGAAGTGTGTGTGTCACCTGAGGACACTAGGGTGCAGCTCAGGTATTGGCTGGCAGTCATTGGAACATGGAGTCACAGAGGAACATGATCGGCCGTGTGGGATGTTTGAGCAGATTATTAACTGCTTATACCTTGTTGGAAATATACTGAATGTATGAAGTGGTTATCTACTCCTACCTGCTAAGCTTTTTAATTCTTTCACTATCTTAAATTTTTCATTCAGTGTGATGCTATCATATTGCTCTCTTTCATCTGGAAACTGTCCGTGGTATTCAGAACACAATGGGGACATGAGAGCTGGCTTGTGCTGTCACTGATGACATCTGCAGCAGCCTGGCTGGTTCCCTGTGTTCCAAATTCTTGGCTCTCAGATGCTAGAGAGTTAATGCTGCCTCACAAATATTATCTTCTAAAAATAGGCAGGGTCTGAAAGTTCTCTTTGTTGGCAGTAGATTTTTTTTTAAAAAAAAGTGTTCTAAAACTCAAGCTGCCTAGATTAATCAAATTATTAAGTTAGACAAGAAGAAACTTGGGCTGGAGAGATGGCTCAGTGATTAAGGCACTTGCCTGCAAAGCCTAATGACCTGGGGTTTGATTCTCCAGTACCCACATAAAGTCAGATACACAAAATGGCATATGCATCTGGAGTTTGCAGTGGCTGGAGGCCCTGGCACACCCATTCATATTTTCTCTTTCTCTCTGCTTGAAAATAAATAAACGGAAACTTAAAACCTTGCGTTATCTTTAAAAATTTAAGAGAAAAAAATGAATAAAAAAAGAGGAAAGGGACCCTGAAAAGTTATGACAAATCTATGGCTTAATAGTTATGAAAGAACATGGGCTTTGTGAACATAAGCATCTTGAAATACCATGTGCCGGGCTTTCTGCAGCTCCATCCTGAGTTTGTTACACTCCTTCCTCGTCAGCTCGAGCTCCTGCTCCAATCCATGGATCTTCAGGTCACAGCTCAACTTTTCCACCTCCCAGTTTGATGAGGGTGGATTTAAATTCCTCATTACTACAAAAGGATAGATACCAAAATTTTATCTGCCTTGGACATTGACTGCAATTCTACAATGGCTACACTAGTACAAATTAGAAAAATACAAATCATGCACAAATCTAATTTTTTAGAAGAAAACTAATAACTTTCAAAGATCTATGTTTTAAATGAATCTAACAACCTTGTTTTAGAATGTACTAATCTTTCCACCTCGCATTTTCTATTTAAGCCTGGAATTGTAAAGATACCATATTAATCAAGCATATGCTAATATTAAAGACAGATCAATATTCTACTTTTTGGAAAACAAAGTTAAGACAGTGATAAAAATAATAATCTGAATTAACACAAGGCTCAGCTAATCTCATCGAATCCCAGCAGAGCAAAAAGTTTACCCGACAGGCCTAAAATGGTATGCTAAAATAACTTCACTCATAAACCTTTCGCTGCAGAAACTCAATACAGCTACATCCTGCATATTCTTTGACTTAGTCTTTTAGGTTCTCCAAGTACACCAATCTTCAACCAGTTACAATCTCATCTTCGTGTTCTATCAGAAGGTTTCTCAAAGGCCCATTCTTTGGCTAAGCCCATGAGAATGTTCATGGAAAAAGACTATCACCCCAATACAACTTTCTAGTCCAGTATCTTATCTGAACGTTGTAACAACCTCCAGAAATTACTTCATGACAGTGTGTTTAACTGTGGGCACGGTGGTCAGTAAGAAAGACAAGGCAGGACTTCCAAGGGGTGGAAGTTTTGGTGAGGATGGCGTTTGATTCCTTCCCCCTCGACTTCATCACAAACTAGCCTGAATAATAGTGTCACATTCTTTGGGAAGTCTGCACACTTGCAGCTAGTGAAAAGTGAAAGGAGTTGTTACCATGTGAAAACAGAACAGAAAAACTACAGATACAAAACAAGGCTTTATCACAGAGAGAGGAAGCTAGTTAGGAATCTAGCCGAGATGGAATGGAGGAGCACTGATTGCGTTAGAATATTGTAACAAGGAAGTGGCATACCCTGCTGAGTCTCCACCTCTGTTCTTAGCTGGAGGAGTTCTACTTCTTTAGACTGAAGTTGTTCATTCAATACTTTCAAAGATTCAGAGTTGTCTTTATTCTAGTTAAGTAGGGAAAAGGCCAAATTACATTCAATAAAATCTACAGACTGGTATTATTTTGTAGTTTTCAGATACTGAAAAAAACACATTCAAGCCTTTAAAAGCAAAATGAGAAAATGAACTCTGCTTCTAACTAAGCTCCCTCCAATGTCTCTAAGTTAGGACATTCTCGCTCACTGGCTTTTAAAGACACACATCTGATTCTGCCATGCCAGATTGTTCTCAAAGTTAGTGATGTCACAATGCCTTGGAACCCTGAGTATGATCACACACTAGTTTTGTATAAAGTTGCAAATATTATTATGAAAAATTTCTATTTTGCCCTGCACAGGTCTATATACTTTAAATGTTTACTTCACTAATGGAAACATTTAACTTCTTTAATTCCAAACATCTGGAATGAGAAAGCTCAATGGAAATATCCAAGGTTTTTTTTTTTCCCCCAAATAAAAACTTACCATTTTATCCAATTGACTCTTCAAATTATCCCTGTCAATGCAAACCTCTCGATACGCATGATAGGCCTTGTTTACTTGCTCTCGTCCCACAGAACTTGTTTCTTCATCCGGCCGAGCTCCTGCAAGCTAACAGCATCAGGTTAGGGAAAATAGCAACAGCCACATCTTACAAAAGGTGTTCTGTAGAACCGAGCACGTCTTCTCTACAACCTTCTGAGAGCTCCGCATCCTGCTTCAACCAAGCACAAAGCCTAGCCGATCAGTACTTCATTTCTATAGAATTAATGCTTAGAGGTTACAGAAGCAAAAGCACAGAAACCTTTTAAATTATTTGTGTGTGTGTATAGACACCCCCCTTCCCCAACACTCATGGGACAGAGGACAACGCTGGTATGTTTTCTTTTCCTCTCATGCGTTTGCAAGCTTCCGGCTCCTGTAACACACCAAGGTTACAGATGCATGTGCTGCGTTGAGTCTGCCTTCTGTGGGTGCTGAGGAAGATCAAAGCAAGTACCTTTAACTGCTGAGCCATCTCCTCAGCTGAGAAACTCTTTAAATAAATTCTCTACGCTTTGACTTAATCAGTACTTTGTGCCTCATGGTATGTTTTGTAATCTATTAAGTCATCATACTAGGGAGCAGAGAGCATTATTCTTTTGAAATGTTTGAGTACTTTTCAAGCCTGGAGTATGCAATTTCTGTCACTAAACAAAAGTTCAAGCTAGACTCTTTGTTTTTGGTGGTGTATGTTTGTACATGGGAGTGCGGGTGCACACGTGCCATGACTTACTTGTTGGTGGAGGTGAGAGGGCATCACTGGGGCTGGTCCTCACCCTCCACTTAATCGAGACTGGGATTCTCAATGTTCTCTGCTACACTAGGACACAGAGGTCTCTGACTCACTTCTCTACTCGGGCATGCTGGGCTTACAGATGATGGTCCTACAACACCCAACGTCATCTGGGCTCTGGGAATCTGAACTCAGGTCCTCACGATTGCAGAGCAAGGACTCTATCCACTGGGCTACCTCTCAGCCCCAGAGTTACATTCTTAAGTAACTTACATGTTAGTTCATTCAAGCCTGTTTTATTCTAGAATTGGAATTAATAAGATTTTTGTACACAGAGTAAAGATTTCCTATGTTAACTATATACTAAATACCAGTTTTCTACTGAATTTAAAAAAATCTCCAACATCTTCTCTCACTTAATCCCAGATCCCAGTATATTACAACTTTATTTAACCACTGTTAAAGTTAATTCAAATAATGGTAAATAAATTATTGTTTAATTTTACTCCCCTCCTGTTCCTTCTCGACTTATGAACTGAATTTCACCAACCTCCATCCTCAAGTTTTTAAATTCAGGATCATAAATTTTTTGGTGCTAAAAACCCATTTGCTTTACCTTTTGTGAATGATACTATTTTTCTTTCTTTCTTCTAATTATTTGTGTGTGTGCATGTGTGGTGTGCCTGCATATTTGTATGTGTGTTCCTATGTGTGTGGGTGCATGTATGTGTGCCATGTGGAGGTGAATGTTAGGGGGTCTTCCTCAATCTACCTCTATATCATCATCATCATTCAAGGCAGGGTCTCGCTCTAGTCCAGGCTGACCTGGAATTCACTATGTAGTCTCAGGCTGGCCTCGAACTCAGAGCAATCCTCTTACCTCTGCCTCCTGAGTACCCAGCTTCTGCCTTATTTTTGAGACAGGGTCTCTCACTGAACCTAGAGACATCTAAACAAGCTGGCCAGCAAGCCCCAGGGATCCTCCTGTCTCCACACCTCCAGTGCTGGGATTACAGCCAAGCCCGGCTTTTACATGGTGCTGGGGATGGATCTGAACTAAGGTCCTCATGGTTGTATGGCAAACTCTTTACTCACTGACCCATCTCCCTAGCCAGGGAACATGCTATTTTTCTAAGATACAAATATAAATCCGATTTGAAGAAATATAAGCTAACATGTTTAAAATGCCAAAGTACATGGGCAATAAAGATTTCTCACTATGTAAGATCAGTAAGTGTAAAGGTTTGTGCTGAGTCAGCTCCCTTGCTGAAGCATTATATGACCTTCAGAAGTGCCAGCATCAGCGTCCTATCATGCCTGTGAGAAATCACAGAGCACCAGGAAGTAAAGCTGCCGTCCTAGTGAAGACCTCAGCAAGCATGTTAGAGTAATGTCCAGGAGCACCTCTGTTGACATCAATGTCTTTCTCTGGGATGTCATTCTTTTGACCAGATTTGATAATTCTGAGTCAGACACAATCTGAAAAAAGGATGAAAATATTTGAAATAAAACTCCTCTAAGCTGTTAAATCCTCTTCTACACGGAATCACCAAGCACATGACGGGCAACACAGTACAGCACATTTAATGCTGAAGACTTTGGAAATTTATATGGAGTTATCTTTGGAAAACAAGTACAAGCATAGAAGATAGAATAAAAATATCTCAGTTTCAAGTATTTTGAATTATTCTTTATATCATAAGCATAATAAAAGAAAGTATTACTTTTTCTTCCAAAACCCTTATTCTTTTCTTCAAGAACGAGTTCTCCTTCTCTGAATCTTTAAGTCGCTTTTTGATGTCTTCATATGCAGTGACCAGGGCAAAATGTGAGGCGACAGACTCGTCTCCTGCATATATTGAGAGTGGAGCCACTGTGTCTCTTCTGTGGGCTTTCTCATGGTCCAGGATGCAGATATCATCTTCTACCAGTGTATCCATGACAGCTACTGAAAGAAAAAATACTGAAACAGCTCCTACAAACCCCGATTTCCTTCAGAGACCATGGCTTCCTCGGTTCTAACCCAGCTTTCCCATTTCCCGGTCGGTGTGACTTTAGTCAAGTTTAAAATTCCTGTCTCAATATCTGTACTTAGAGTTAAAAAAATAACTTCTTTATTAGAATCTTAACATTAAATGATTGATAGCTATACAGTGTTCAAAACCATAACCTATTCTTAGAAAGTCCTATAAATACCTCTGACGCAGGGCTGGTAGTGTAGGTCAGTGGGAGCTTACCAAGCATGCATCAGGCCCCGGGCAAAACCCCGTGCAATACCACTTTACATAAGGGAAGGGGAGCATCGGAGAATTGGGATAACAACTCATTGTTTGCCCACTAAATAATGTAACTCATTATGGACAATAAAAAAAAGATTAAAAATAAAATAAAATACAAAAAAAATACCACTTTACATAAGAGATATTATATATATATATATATATATATCTTCCTCATCTTCACCTACATTTATAGATCTAGATGCAAGATATAGTAATTTCCCAAATGATAAGTTTTCAAAACTTCTTAGAATTATAACATATTATTATAGAAATTTTAACATATACCCTATGATAGTCTTTCCCTACTAAGTGTAAATCTTTTGTACACTCACTATAGAAGACATACTGGATTAAAACTTGAGTGTCCATAGTAACCCAGTACAGTATACTGTCTTTGAAATATTACCTCATTTAATTATATAGCCAATCTTGTCAGTAAGGGCCCATCCACATTTTATAGGTAAGACACAGAAAGGCAGTTTATCCTTTCTGAGCTAGTGGAACCTCATCTGAGAGCAGAGATTACATCTGCTTTGTTCATCCTGACCTAGATGGCGCTCAGTGAATACGAATTTAAGCACAGAGTTCAAGTCAGGCTCAGCCACCACGGCCTGAAAGAGGCCTTGACCTTCATTAGAGTCTGCACATCTACCTTTGCTACTGAGTTCAGGAGTAGTCCTGAGAAAATGTTAAATGGAAGGAGGAATTATAGTTGAAACTTTTAAAAATCTCATTAGGGGATGAAAATAAAACCAGGTAAGAGTCTGCAGGTCATGTAAAAGAATCTTCAAAATTCCTTCTAAATACCTTTAGCTTAAAATAAGACACTAAATAGCAAAACCTACGCAAAGACTATCAATAAAATTACTAATCAGATTAGTAATTAATGACTACTTAAAGGAATTTTTTATTTTACAGTTCCTTTCTTGATATAAAATTGGATGACTAGTATGTCACTCATCAAGATCATTATGAGGTAAAAGTTACTTAAATAGCTTTTCTAAAAGCAATATGGTATATGGAGAGTTGAGATGTAGCCGGGCCATGTGACCACGCATCACTATGCTTGCTTCCCTGCAAAACTCCATCCTGTGTATTAAGAAATGCCTAGGTTTGTTCTCTTTTTCTTTTTCTTTTATCCAACATGAAAACGTTTTGCCTGTGTTTCTGGGTCTGGTCTACCATTATGTCTTTTTGTTTTTATAATTTATAACTAAAAACTTACAACTGAGCTCATGGACAGCCAGAGTTTGGAGTGTCTGTGTGACTTGTTTGTAAGTCTTGAGTAGGTTACAGCTATTATGAGTCAGTTTTCACCAATACCAATATAAGTGTTTCTAACCTTACAAGACAAATGCTTCTCACATGTTAGACTATTTCCTGGTTTACCAATAGAATCCAAGAACAAGAATGAACCGTAACACTCAGTATGTCCAAAGGGGCAGAGTCTTGGTGCCATACTGAAGTCATGCCACTCTGTAGAGAGCTCCATTTTTCTCCTAATAAACAGTATTTCCTATAAAGGGATTTGCTTCTCCCTTTCTGGATTTAACTCTATTCCAAAATAAACAAACATTACTCTAAGCCTATGGTTCCTCATCGAAACTCTTACTTCCTTTCTGAAAGGAAGGTTTGGGTTATTCCGATACTGCAAGATACATATTATTTTAATACATATCTGCATATGACTCATCTACACAGGTCTTAATGCAGTCTAGTAAGATTGTACTCATATTAGACATCTGATTTAAGTAACAGTAACAACTTTAACAAAAATGAGATTGCTTAAAATCAACTGAAAACAATGAAGTCTCAGACTGCTCGCTCTATTCAGGAAAACTGACAGCGCAGTTTCTAAACTTTCAAGATCTCAGCTTTTGTGCTTCTGCTTTTAAAAAAATTTCCCATAACTCATCTCTGATTGCTTTGTTCATTCATTTTTATCATGAAGTAATAATTTTTAGCAACTGGCACACGCTAGTGAGGGAGACAGAAGTAAAGAAAACCCCCCACTATACTGTAAAGGTAAATAACGTATTTGAAACAAGACAGAGGGAGTGGTTTTTACATAAAGCACCAGGAAACAGCATTTCATTTTTGTAGTGGAGGAGGGCATTTTGACTAGATGTAGCGCACTTCCACCTTATGGTTTGACAACTTCCAGCAGGTGAGTAAATTCCAAGATATGGAAAAAGGTGGGGAAAAGGGCTGAAAGGAAGTGGATAAGACGGAACTGCACACAAACTGAGAAAATAAAAGAAAGGCCTGGACATGACTCGTGTATGAGAACACTGTGGGAATCTCCAGGAAGGCAGGGCTGTGGGCTTGCCAGGGGTGGAGCCTTAGGGAAGTTCTCCAGCCTCTTAACCCTGCCTGGTCTAGTCCTCTTTCCCTCTCTGCGTCCTGCCTTGTCATATGATCAGTGTGCCATGATGTGCCACTTTGGCCAGAGGCTCAAAGCCACAGGACCAAATCTTGGCTTTAGACTGCTGAAACTGTGACCTACATAAACCTTTCCTTTCTCCATATGTAGCCTATTTCTAGGCATTTCAGTACAGTAACACAAAACCAATTAATACAACCACCAAATTATTTAGCATTGTGATGGTCACAAAATATCCTATTAACTCTAATGACTACCCCATGAGATATAAAATCTTACATAATTTTTGACAGGTAAGAACCTGAGATTTAACAGAGGCCAGAAAGTTCAGCCAGGACCAGTTAATTAGTATATGGCAGAGGCTCTTGTATTCTGAGCTATGCATCTTTTTTTCTTTCATATGAACTCACAGCAGCTGTGGTCTTCAGCACAGGCCTGAGCCTGTCAATACTTCACCATGGGTGGAGGAAAGATACCAGACCCCAGACCTCCCAGACTACCTAGGGAGAGCTAGTGGTTGCTGGGAGAGAGAGTCAGGTTCATCAGTGGTGTAGCCACTGATAAGCTGCACATTCCGCCATCAGAAACCTTCTACCCATGACCATGCAAGCAACCCTAACTTAGCTGGCTTGGAAGATGGCTCAGTGAGTGATTCAAGGCGCTTGCTTGGAAGCCTGCAGCACAGGTTCGATTC
>PVHP010007676.1:43200-55966 GCA_004024765.1 Zapus hudsonius | reverse complement strand
CCAAGTCAGCCATCACTGTACCCATAAAATTACTAATACTTCCGATTTTAGGCAAGTGAATTAACTTTTTTTTCAAGGTTGGGGAGTGAACCCAGGGGCTCTCACATGCCAGGCAAGCACAGTATCACCAAGAGGTACAGCTCCAGCAACTTCTGATTTTAAAAATATAAAGAACAGCTATAAAAATTAGACATCAACGCCGGGCGTGGTGGCGCATGCCTTTAATCCCAGCACTGGGGAGGCAGAGGTAGGAGGATCACCATGAGTTCGAAGCCACCTTGAGACTACAGAGCGAATTCCAGGTCAGCCTGGGCTAGTGTGAGCCCCTACCTCGGAAAAAAAAAAAAAATCAGACATCAAAAGTGGGGCCTAGTGGCGCACACCTTTAGTCCCAGCACTGGCTGAGGAAGGATGGCTGTGAGTTCGAGGCCAGCCTGGAGCTACAGAGTGAGTTCCAGGTCAGCCTGAGCTAGAGTGAGACCCTCCCTAAAAAAAATAACAAAAAAATCCTAACCATCAAGCCCAACCTTGCACTCAGTCCAAAGGTGAAAGACTCCACATTTTAAAGAAGTGAGACAATGTTATCCCAGACAGCGCTGTTGGGAATAGGGGTGAAAAACATTACTCATGTCTGGTCCTGTTCTTCAAGCCACCAGAGCTTGACAGACCAACAAGACTTCATTAGTCAGAACAGATCTGGACCTGGACCTGCAATGCACGGAAGAGCCTCTGCCCGGCACCCAGGGAGCAACAGCCCAGGTCAAGGTCAGGGACACACAGCCAGCCCTACCCCGCCCAGCTCCTCTCTCCAATCCCTCTTCCCGGGGAGCCCCCCGCAGCCCAGGCTGGCAAGATGAAGTTCTTACAGAAAGGACACCCACACCGCCGGAAGTAAGCAAGTCTGAGCTTCAGCCATAAATCCCACCCCCAAGAGCGTTTCCGAGTTCCTCTCTAGGAATCCAGGAGGTCCCGCCCCCGAGGAGGAGCCCACCAATCAGCGCGAGGAGACGGCATAGGTTTGTCTCCCTGAGCCTGGCGGTCCTCAGACCCGCGACCTACGGGTACAGGGTCACAGAACCGGCGAGGAAACAGGGTCATCTCTTCCCCCATCCCCAAAACCACGGAGCAGCTGAGCTCCGCCTGGTCCCCGGGAGTAGCGACCAGGGGAGGAGACTTAGGGGGCAGGCACACTTGACAGCGTCTGATGGGCTGTAGCTCTTCCCCACCTGCCCCCGACACACTGCGTTTCCATTCCCAGTAGGTGTGAACCTTTCTGCAAATCCGAAACCCTCCCTCCTCGTAAATTTTGAACCCTTGGGGGTTTTCTCACTCCAGTTCGCGCCAAGGACACGCCCCCTCCCTTTCCAAACACACCCACCTCTTCGCCGCGGACGTAGGCTCCCGGGGCCGAAAGCGCCGACGTCACACACCGGAGTCACCGGCGCCCGAGGCTCTCGGTAACTACGATTCCCAGAAAGCCGCGCGCAGACCACGCCGGCCAACCAATAGAACCTTCGGCGTTCCATGGAGCTTCGCTCTCTGGAACTACAGCTCCCAGAATGACCCGCGCAGACCACGCTAAATAGCCAATAGAACCACGGCTCTCCATGGAGCTTCGCTCTCTGGAACTACTGGAACTACAACTCCCAAAAAGCCCCGCGCGTGGAACGCCGGATAGCCAATAGCCTTGGAGCCTTGTTCTCGTGGGCCTATTATGATGCAGCAGGGTAAAGAGGCGCGTCTTGGGCGATTGGATAGGCCGAGAGCTGGTGGGCGTGGCTTAGACTAGGTTTCCCCAAAGCAGAACGTCTGTATGGTTCTTGGACGGATTTTCAGGCCCTTCGCGGGTTTCAGGGCTGTAGGACCGGCAGGGGAAGAGTTCCTCCTCGGGAAACAGATGATGTAGTTAGAGGATCGCGAGCTAGCGTAGAGGTAGCACGCTCGCCAGCATTCTCCAGCCCCTGAGTTCCAGCACGGGAGAGGCCAAAACAGTAGGGTTAGGAGAATAAACAGAAAATAGTCGATCCAAGTAATGCTACATTATCAAGACAGTCAGAGAAATGTCGAGTTAAAACACAGCTCTCCCAGGAATGAGAGAGAATTTGTTCTGAGCAAAATATGAGTGACCATGGATGGCCTTGGAAAACAGATTCGGATTGCATTGAATAACATATTCCACTGGGAAGGGATTTACGTAAGTATTTATTAGTTACAGAACAAAAGAAACCCCTAAGTTAGTACACTTTAAAATTTTAGTTGGGGGGGGCTGGAGAGATGGCTCAGCGGTTAAGGCACTTGCCTCCAGTGCCTAAGGCCCCGGGTTCAATACCCCAGCATCCGCATATGCCAGACCCACAAGGTTGTGGCCCTGGTTCACTTGCTTTGTCTCTCTCTGTCTCTGTCTCTGTCTCTGTATCTCTCTGCTTGCAAATGAATCAATAAAATATTTTTTAAAAATTTAAAAAATTTAGTGGGGACTAGAGAGGTGACTCAATGGTTAAAGACAGTTACTTGCTTGCAAAGACTGCTGCTGTGGTTTGATGCCCCAGTAGCCACTTAAAGCCAGTATGATACGCATGTGTCTGGAGTTCATTTGTAGTGGCTGGAGGCACTGGTGCTCCCATACTTTGGTTCTTTCTCCAGATGCACGTGCCACCTTGTGCATTTGGCTTTACATGGGTACAGGGGAATCTAACCCAGGTCCTTATGCTATGCAGACAAGCGCCTTAACCGCTGAGCCATCTCTCTAGCCCAGAAGTGTTTTCTTTTACAAACTATCTTTTCTTTTACTAATCACGTGTCCAAATCTTGGTTCTAGGACACAAAAACCTGGAAACCTCTTAGGGTGTCCTCCAAACATCAATATTGTAGCAATTCTTCCTCCTTAAAGGCATGCACCACCACCCCCGGCTCTCCTTTCCTATTCTTAATATGAGGTAAGGAGCTGGAGAGATGTCTCAGCAGCTAAAGGCATTTGCATGCAAAGCCTGTCAGCCCAAGCTCAATTCCCAAGTCATCTACATAAACCAGACGAAAAACATAGCACAAGCGGTTGTGCACGCCTTTAATCCCAGCACTCAGGAAGCAGAGGTAGGAGGATCGCTGTGAGTTCGAGGCCACCCTGAGACTACATAGTGAATTCCAGGTCAGCCTGGGCTACAGTGAGACCCTATCTTGAAAATCAAACCAAAATAAAACAAAACATAGCACAAGCATCTAATGTTCATATGCAGTAGCAAGAGACCCTAGTATGTCCATGTACATACATGTAAATAAATGAGATAAGATGATTTGTTCTGTTTTACTTCAGTTTGGTGGTTAGCATGTCAGATAAAAGTGGATAGTTCTAGCCAAGTGTGCACCACCATGCCTGGCTGGTTTTGTATTTAATATATATATATAATATTTTATTTATTCATTTTCAAGCAGAGACACACACACACAGAGAGAGAGAGAGAGAGAGAGAGAGAGAGAGAGAGAGAGAGAGAAAGAGAGAGAGCACCAGGGCCACCACCTTGTTGATCTGGCCCATGTGGGTCCTGGGGAATTGAACCTGGGGCCTTAGGCACTGGAGGCAAGTGCCTTAACCGCTGAGCCATCTCTCCAGCCCTAAGACCCAACTTCTTACAACCTGGTTCTTCATCTTTGTTAGGCATGAAAGCTCATAACATTTAATCCAAGTCCATAACATCTATGTACATTTCTTATATTTTTTATATATTTAAAAAATATGGAATGCAAGCCAGGCATGGTGGCATATGCCTTTAATCCATGGAAGGAGAGGTAGGAGGATTTCCTTGAGTTCAAGGCCAGCCTGAGACTTCATAGTGAATTCAGGTCAGTCTGGGCGAGAGAGAGAGAGAGAGAGAGAGAGAGAGAGAGAGAGAGAGAGAGAGAGACCCTACCTCGAAAAACCAAATTTTATATACACACACAATTATATATGTGTGGGTGTGGGTGGGTGTGGGTGGGTAAACACCACTAATTTGCATGTCATCCTTGCACAGGGACCATGCAAATCTCTGTATTGTTCCAATTTTGGTATATCTGCTCTGAAGTGAGCACCTAATGTACATTTAAAAAATATTTTAGGGGTTGGGGATTTAGCTCAGTGGATGAGCGCTTGCAAATAAATAAATTTTTTTAAAATTTATTTATTTGCAAGGAGAGAGAGAGAGAGAGAGAGAGAGAGAGAGAGAGAGAGAAGAGTGAGAATGTGTATGCTAGAGCTTCCAGCCACTGCAAAGGAACTCCAGATGCATGTGTCACTGTGTGCATCTGGATTTATGTGGGTCCTGGGGAATTGAATCCAGGTCATTAGGCTTTGCAGGCAAACGCCTTAACTGCTGAGCCATCTCTCCGGCCCGCCTAATGTACATTTATTTTCTTAAAGGTTTTATTATTTATCTATTTAGGTTTTCTTTTTTTCGAGGTAGGGTTTCACTCTAGCTCAGGCTGACCTGGAGCTCACTCTAGTTGCAGGGTGGCCTTGAATTCATACACACTCCTAAATGCTGTGGATTAAAGGTGTGCCCCACCACGCCCGGCTTTAACGTTTTTATTTTATCCCAACCCTGATGGTTCTCTACTACTTGCTCCTATCCCCATTCTCATTATTATTTTTTATTCCGGCTCTCATATGGTCCAGGGTGGCCTCAAGCATATTGTGAAGACAAGGATGGCCTTCAACTTCTATCATCTGATACCACCTCCCTAGTGCTGGGATCAAGGTGTGCAACCACCATGCCAGGGCTATGCCATGCTGAGCACATGCTGGACACTCTCCCAGCAGAATAACGAGCCCCTTAAATTCATTATTTTACTTGGGAAAGGAGCCCAGAAGCTGCAGCTCTCTGGGGTGAGGATGATGGACCATCGAGATGCAGCTCAGTCCTCCAGGCTGCCTAGAGAGGCCGTGGGAATGCAGGGGGGTGGGCCCGGCGGAGGTCGCTGGCGGGGACTTCCGGCCTGGGTTGTTTTTGGCGTTCCGTCGCGGGTCGTGGTGGGTCGTAGGCGTGGGATTGGCCTGCTGGGGGATCGGGGGTTCGGGAGTGGCCGCGCCGTGGGCGCCTGGGCGCCGGCTGTGGGGAGGGCCCGGGGCTCGTGCGCTGGGCTCACCGGAAGTCGCCTCATGCGGAAGACAGCTGGCCGGCGCGGAGACGGGCTCCGATGGCGGTGAGGTCCAGGGTCGCCGCGCCGCCTCTGCCCGAGGGGCTGCTGATCGTGAAAGTGGAGGACGACGCCCCCCGAGGTCCGGCCTGGCAGAACGCGGAAGCTTCCCGGCGGCACTTCCGGCAGCTGCGCTACCAGGAGGTGGCGGGGCCGGAGGATGCGCTGCGCCGGCTGCGCGACCTGTGTCGCCGCTGGCTGCGGCCCGAGCTGCGCTCCAAGGAGCAGATCCTGGAGCTGCTGGTGCTCGAGCAGTTCCTCGCCATCCTGCCCGACGAGCTCCAGGCCTGGGTGCGGGAGCACTGCCCCGAGAGCGCCGAGGAGGCCGCCGCCCTGGCCAGGCTGCTCCAGGGAGCCCTGCCGCGGACCGACCCCCAGGTGATGGCCGCAGGAATCCAGCCCAGCAGGGACGTGCTTCTTGTCTTTATTGGTTATTATTATTATTATTATTATTTTTGGTTTTTCGAGGTAGGGTCTCGCTTTAGTCCAGAGCTGACCTGGAATTCACTATGGAGTCTCAGGGTGGCCTTGAACTCACGGCGATCCTCCTACCTCTGCCTCCCGAGTGCTGGGATTAAAGGCGTGCGCCACCACGCCCGGCCTATTGGTTAATTTTTAAAAATTTATTTCTTTACAGAGAGCGGGGGGGGGGGAGAGAGAGAGAGAGAGAGAACGAGAGAACGAGAACGGGCTCCAGATGCACACATCACTTTATGCATCTGACTTTACGTGGGTACTGGGGAATTGAACTCGGGTCCTTGGGCCTTCCAGGCAAGTGCCTTAACCATTTAGCCATTTCTCCAGCCTCTATTGATTAATTTTTGAAGCACTCTATTCCAGGCTAAACTGGCACTCTCAAAAATCTTCCTGCCCCAGCTGTCCCAAGTGCTGGGATCACAGGCACCTTACTCCAATTTAATTTGGTATTTTAGAAAAAAATATTTACTAATTTGGAGAGAGAGAATGGGTGCACCAGAGCCTCAAAGAACTCCAGAGGTATGAGCCACTTTGTGAAGCTGGCTTTACATGGTTACTGGGGAATTGAACCCAGGCCGGCAGGTTTTGCAAGCAGGTGTCTTTAATCACTGAGCCATCTCTCCAGCCCTTTTAATTTTGTTCTTTTTTTTCTTTGGGGGGAGGGCGTGGTTTTGAGGTAGGGTCTTGCTCTAGTCCAGGCTGACCTGGAATGTACTATGTAGTCTTAGGCTGACCTCGAACTCACAGTCCTGGGATTAAAGCGTGCACCATCATGCCCGGCTCCTGTTTAATTTTAAACATGAATATGAAGGTCTGAGAGATGTAAGGTCAAACAACTAGTTTAAATAAGAAAATACATGATTAGGGATTTAGGAGATGCAGAGTCTGTGATTCCTGTAACCACAGAGGGCTGCTTCTGTCTTTGAGTCCTGGTCCACTGCATGTTACCTGTAATCATTTGTAGAGTTAGTTTTTCGCTTTGGCAGATACTCATGAAGATAAATGTGAGGACCGGTAGAAGAGCACTCAAAAAAGAGTAAATGCTCCGTATTACTGAGTTTGAAATTTCATCTGAGTGTGCACTTTAAGATAGAGTTCACAAGCTGGGGAGGTTGCTCAGTGGTTAAGGCTATTGTCTTTAAACCTAATGACCCAGTTTCAGTTCTGCTGTACCTATGTAAAGCCAGATGCCCAAAGTAAACCTAGACAGGCATTCATTTATAGCTGCAAGAATGGCACACAAACACATGCAAATAAGTACCTTTTTTTAAAAAATTATAATTCACAATCATTGTCCATGTGAAAAAAAATCTCAAAACATTTTCCAGACCCCCCTCCCCAACAACACCAAGGCTATTTTCTTATTTTAGCTGTGTTCAGTCTCAGACTTATTGGCATTTGGGTCAGTCCTAGGGGCTGGCACTTAAAAAGTTTCAAAATTTGGAGCATTTCAGAATAGGAATACCTGCACATGCTAGGCAAATGCTTTACCACTGAGTTGTAGCCCCAGCTCATTCGATAAAGTCTATGCAACTAAAATATCTGTACAGCTGAAAAGCAAAAACATTTCTGATCCCAAGTATTTCAGATACAGGAAACTGAATTTATGTATACAAACATGTATTAGTCATATGCATATGTATGTACTATGTTAGGTTGTCACTGTAACATACCTAAAACAGCTTAAGAAAGATTTTTTAAAATACTTTTATATATTAGAGAGAGAGAGAGAGAGAGAGAGAGAGAGAGAGAGAGAGAGAGAGAGAGTGTAGACACACCAGGGCCTCCTGCCACTGCAAATGAACTTCATACACATGTACCACTCTGTGCATCTGGCTTTTAGGTAGTAGGGAATCGAACTCAAGCTGTCAGGTTTTGCAAGCAAGCTCTTTAACTGCTGAGCCATCTCTCCAACCCAGAAAGATTGGTTCTGACTGAGTTTCAGAAGTTAGAGTTTTGGGTTGGCCACATGCATTGTTTCCGGTTCCTTGTGGAGGCAGAACAAATGGCTGTGGTGGAACAGAGTTGTTATCCTCATGGCAACCAGAAAGCCGAGTGGAAATACAGAAAGGGACCAGGGAAAGATATACTCCCTCCTGCCAAGACAGCCCCACATCTACTTCCTCCAGCTAGCCCTACCTCTAGCATTTCCAGCATTTCCCAAAACAGCATCACCAGTGGGAGACCAAGAGTCTGTGAGAGACATTGTGTGTTCAAATCTCTACATACACACTACATACACACTACGGAGTGCCTTCGAGTCCATGTGTGACCCTCACTGGAACCTGAGCAAACATCTCCCATACCAGTTTTTAGAATCTTCCCTTTCTACGAATTATGACTTTCAGTCTCTGCAGATGGTCAGCCTACACTTATTAAAGCCATCTAAAAGACCATCTTGTTGACTAATTATTAAGTGGTGAGGGGAAAGGAAATTTTACCAAGCGAGTCCTGTGAGTGTCAACCCATTTTCAGATACTTGTCCGTCTCCTTGAGGAGACAGCGTCTCAGAGTGAACAGTGGAATGTAGAACTTTCTGGGTATAGGTTTGTCTTCTACATCATATTTCCATTTTGATAAGTTACAGCAATATAACTCAACTATTTTGCTCTTGGGCTGGAGAGATGGCTCAGCAGTTAAGGAACTTGCCTGCAAAGTCCATTGGTCTGGGTTTGATTCCCCAGTACCTACATAAGCCAGATGCACAAAATGGCATATGCACCTGAATTTTGCAGTGGCTAGAGGCCCTGGCGAACCCATATTCATTCTCATTCTGTGTGTGTGTGTGTGTGTGTGTGTGTGTGTGTGTGTGTGTGTGTGTGTGTGTGTCTACCTGTAAATAAAATATTTTGCTCCTGCATGCCTCAAATTGGTATGGATAATCCACCAAAAGTCTTTTTCAGGATTACAAAAGCTTCTGTTTTGGTTTCTGTATTATTTTTCTCATTCCTGTAACAAAATGCTCAACAAAAGCAACTTCAAAGAGGGAAGGGTTTTTTTAGATGACATCCAGCATGGTGGCAGCTAGTCACCTCACATCCAGTCAGGAAGCAGGGAAGCATAGTAGTGTTTCACTTCTCGATGTGTGTGTGTGTGTGTGTATTAGCTGGCTGTTGTGGTGCACACCTTTAATCCCAGCACTCAGGAGGCAGAGGTAAAAGGAGTTAGTTCCAGGTCAGCCTGGGCTAGAGCCTACCTCAAAAAAAAGAAAAAGGTGTGTGTGTGTGTCTATGTGTGTACGTACACTTGCCACAGCACATTTGTGACCATGGCACTCAGAGGACGATCTTGGGATGCTGGGTCTCTCCTCCTACCTGGATTTAAGATGGGGGTCTCCCGAGAGAGCTGGGGCCCATCTAACCCTACCAACCGACCATAGGCCGATACCTGAGATTCTGGCAAGAGAGGAGCCACCACAGTCATACTGTGAAGTTTCCATATGGAACCCCACAGAGAATGATGGGATGAACAAGGGACCCAGAGCCACAGCCATTCAATCAACACAGGATAAGCCAGTGAGACAGAAACCAATGATCTTTGTCACAAAGACCCCTAAACTCACAACCTTAAAGCAGCCTTAATACTCATCCACCATGACTCAGGGAACTATGCGGAAGAGGGTGTGGAAAGATTGTGAGAGCCGTGGTGGGGGAGATTATCCAGAGGCATGGCCAGGAGAACCTGGCTGAATACTAGGCTATCCATGGTCCCCTGTCACAAGGACTGACCAGACGACCCATGGAGGAGGTTATCCAGCGGTTTGGGGAAGGGGGGGGAAGCGGGGAATTGGGGATAACAACTCATTGTTTGCCCACTAAATATTGTAATTCATTATGGACAATTAAAAAAAAGATGGGGTCTCCTTTTTGTGACACCGCAAACACAAGACACCTTTTTTCAAACTAGAAGTGCTTTCCCTGGACACTGAGTGAGGATCTTGTTTTGTTCCAGGAGTTGGTGACTTTCAAGCATGTGGCCACATCTCTAACTTGGGAGGAGTGGGAGCACCTGGATGCAGTTCAGAGGGACTTCTGTAGGGAGAACACACAGAAGGATTATGGGAGCACAGTTTTGCCCAGTAAGTGCTGCTATTCTATTTGACTGGTTTATAGCACGTGTGACTTGTCAAAGTCTGGGTTCCCTTCTGTCCTTGAGCCCATCTGCCGTTCAAAGTCAGAGAGCCTTAGAATTTTTTCTGTGATCTAGGAAGGGCTTTCTGTGCTTTCTTTTTTTTTTGCTTGTGTGTGTGTGTGTGTGTGTGTGTGTGTGTGTGTGTGTGTGTGTGTGTGCATTCATTTATTTATGGTTTTTTGAGTTAAGCTCTCTAGCCCCGGCTGACCTGGAATTCAAGATGTAGTTTTGGGGTGGTCTTGAATTCACAGTGATCCTCCTGCCTCTGCCTCCCTCCCGAGTGCTCTGAGCCACCTCACCTTGCCTGTTCTTTTTTGTTATTTTTGTCTTTGTTCTCTCAAATAAATAAATACAAATATTTAAAAAGACAAAAATAACAAGGCCTCCTGCCACTGTAAACAAGCTTCAGATGCATGCACCACTTCTGCATCTGGGTTTATGTGATACTGGGGAATTGAGCCTAGACTAGCAGGCTTTGAAAGCAAGTGCCTTTAACCACTGAGACATCTCCCTCTCTGATTTTGTGTCTGTTATTAAAAATTATGTAAATAGAATTTCTCAAGCTCTTCCATCCATCATTCATGGGATCTTTTTTTTTTCTTCATATTGTCAATAATTAGATACATCGTATGGGTGAGTCTTATGATGGTATCCCCATTTCCCTCCTCCCTGTTCCCACCCCACTGGGGGTCCTCCTCAGTGGGCTTGCTGGCCCAGTCCATGGGATAGAGGATTATGGATTTATGAGAGGTGCCCAGTTTTTCTTCACCAGTTTTTGGGATCTTGACTGCCCTTCCTGCCATTCTTTTCTTAACACCCTGATTTCCAGCAGTGGAGGGGGTCGAGGAAGAGGCGATGCATTGTTGGGTGTAGGCACAAATGTAAAAGGAAAGGCTAGTGTTTGCATTGGCCAAAGCGAATACCTCTGATGGATTAACTAAACCAATTTTATTTAAGGAATTTAATTGAAAATACTTAGGGGTTGTTTTCTGCTTATTTTATTCTTGTACAGGAATGCAATAACAGCAGTCTTGATGTTTTAATGTTTCAGGTTTGGAAACTAGATCTGTGAACACAGAGTTGATTACAAAGCAAAAAAATGTGAAGGAACCAGAGACACAGGCATGGCCGCAAGGAGTGCTCCAGGGGAAGGCCCCTGCGTTCTCTGAGTGTGCTGATACCCATGAGCAGCCAAGAAGTGCCCTGTCACTGAAACTCGAAAGTTCTGAAGACCAGGGACTCCCCAGTATGTCACAGGAGGAAGAAGACAGCACCCACTTTGTCCTTGGTCAGCATATCCAAGCAGCAGAAAATCTCAGTGAGGGGGATGAACACAGGAAAAAGTGCAGACAAAGTCTAGATAAGGTGAAATGCCACATGGTGGAACCTCACGACTCTGTTGACAGTAGAGACCATGTTTGCCATTTGGGGCTTTTTGAGCCCCAGAGACAATTCTACCAAGACAGACCACATAAATGTGATAGCTGTGAGAAGAGCTTCAAACAGCGCTCAGACCTCTTTAAACACCAGAGGATCCACACAGGCGAGAAACCCTACCAGTGCCAAGAATGCAGGAAGAGCTTCAGTCAGAGTGCCGCCCTTGTTAAACACCAGCGTACACACACAGGTGAGAAGCCATACGTGTGCCCAGAGTGCCAGGAACGCTTCCGACAGAGCTCACATCTAATTCGGCACCAGAGAACCCATGCCCGTGAGAAATACTATAAGTGTGAGGAATGTGAGGAGGTCTGTCATATTTCCAGGCTCTTTAGACATCAGAGACTGCATAAAGGGGATAAGCCTTACAAATGTGAGGACTGTGGGAAGAGCTTCAAGCAGCGCTCAGACCTCTTTAAGCATCACAGAACACACACTGGGGAGAAGCCCTATGGCTGTTCTGTCTGTGGGAAAAGCTTCAGTCAGAGTGCAACCCTCATTAAACACCAGAGAACTCACACTGGAGAAAAACCTTATAAATGTCTTCAATGTGGGGAAAGCTTTAGACAGAGTACACACCTCATCCGACACCAAAAAATCCATCGAAATAAAGTCACATTGCTTTGATACACTTCTGCATGGCCTGTGTTTGAATCACACAATTGTTTCTTTGTCAGGAAATGACGTTCTTTGGCATTTGGAGTATTTCAATCACAGGTTATATTTTCTTATGTCTCATACAAAATGGGTTAGGTCTGGCTTGATAGTCTCTCTCTCTGTCTCTCTCTCTCTCTCTGTCTCTCTCTCTCTCTCTACCTCAAAAAAAAAAGGTTTCTCTCCAGTATGAATGCTCTGTTGTGTTCTTAAAATGGGGCTGGAGAGATTGCTCAGTGGTTAAGGCACTTGCCTCCAGTGCCTAAGGCCCGGGTTCAATTCCCCAGTACCCACATAAGCCAGACCCACAAGGTGGTGGCCCTGGTGCTGTCTCCCTCCCTCCCTCCCTCTCCCTCTCTCTGCTTGAAAATGAATAGATAAAAACAAAAACTTATTTTAAAAAATTTTTATCTACGCATGTGTGTGCTTGAGTGCATACGTGTGCATGTCAAGGCCCCTTACTGCTACTGTGCCTCTTATTGAGTCTTGCTTACATTGAGCGGCTTGAGAACGGAGCCCTGGCTGGCAGGCTTTTTCAAGCAAGCACTTTTAACTGCAAAGCCATCTCCCTAAGAGGAAGTTTGTTTGTTTGTTTTGAGGAAGTTTTTTTTTGTTTTGTTGTTTGTTTTTTTGTTTTTTGAGGTAGGGTCTCACTCTAGTCCAGGCTGGCCTGGAATTCACTATGTAGTCTCAGGCTGACCTCGAACTCATGGCGATCCTCCTACCTCTGCCTCCAGAGTGCTGGGATTAAAGGTGTGCGCCACCACGCCCAGCTTTGAAGTTTTTTTTTTTTTTTTTTAAGATTTGGGATTTTTAAAAAAAAGTATTTTATTCATTTTCAAGCAGAGAGATACAGAGAGAGAGAGAGAGAGAGAGAGAGAGAGAGAGAGAGAGAGAG
>PVHP010007676.1:0-43100 GCA_004024765.1 Zapus hudsonius | reverse complement strand
AGAAAACGGAGGGCTGTAAAGATAGCTCAGTGGTTCGGCCATTTGCCTGCAAAGCCTAACAACCCCGTCTGATTCCCCAGTTCCCATATAAAGCCAGATGCGCAAAGTGGTGCATGTGTCTGGAGTCTGTTTGCAGTGACTAGAGGCCCCGGCAAGCCCATTCTCTCTGTGTCACTCTCTCTTCTGTCTCTTTCTGCTTGTAAATAAATATTTTAAAAA
The DNA here is from genome assembly GCA_004024765.1 of Zapus hudsonius. Taxonomy (NCBI): domain Eukaryota; kingdom Metazoa; phylum Chordata; class Mammalia; order Rodentia; family Dipodidae; genus Zapus; species Zapus hudsonius. The sequence goes on along the minus strand of PVHP010007676.1, from coordinate 42,881 downwards.
TGAAAAGAAAGTTCAATGTGGGCCAACATGATACTGCATGCCTTTAATCCCAGCACTTGGGAGGCAGAGGTAGGAAGGTTGCCATGAGTTCAAGGGCAGCCTGAGATTACATAGTGAATTCCAGGTCAGCTTGGACTTGAGCGAGACCCTACCTCAAAAAAAAGGTTCAACTTTGAATCCTAATAGGAAGGAATACAGATTATTTTTCTCCTTTTCTACTTTCAATTTTTTTATTTACGTGTGTGGGTGTGTTTGTATGGGTACTTCCAGGGCCTCTTGCTACTGCAAACAAATGCCAAATGCTTATACTACTTTGGTTTTTCCAGGTAGGGTCTCATTCTAGCCCAGGCTGACCTAGAATTCACTATGTAGTCTCAGGATGGCTTCAAACTCACAGTAATCCTTCTAACAGCAACAGAAGAGTGAGCTAACTCTGGCAAGTTAGGGGCTAAAACATATCTATATAGTCAGAACATAAAAATAATTATTTGCAATTACTACATTCATGAATTGTGTGTGTAGTATGGACCCACATGATGTGTGGTGTATGCCTTATGAGTTTGCATGAGGTGGAGTGCACGCACCTGCAGTGCCTAAACCAGAATGTCTGGGGTATCCTGCCCCATTACTACTCCACCAGTTCATATTTGCACCAAAGTCCTTACCAATCTGGGAGTTTACTGTTTCTTCCCCAACAAGCTCCAGCAATTCTCAGGTCTCTACTCCTTTATGGGACTGGGGATATAGGTACACATGGCCAAGGTGAGTCCTGGAGATCAAACTCAAGTGGTCTCTTAGGCCCTTATGCTTGCTCAGGGAGTGCTCTTATCCACTGAGCCATCTATCCAGCCCATGAATTTTGTTATGCTGATCACAAGCTGCGCAAACACTGAAGGTTTTCCTCACATTTCTCACGTTTGCAGAGGTTTTCTCCTGAATGAATTTTCTGGTGCTTAATGAGAGATGAACTCTGGATGAAGCCTTTGTCACAGTATGTGCTTTTGTGAGTCCTCGGGTGCTTTGTAAGGGATGAGCTCTGGCTGAACGCTTTCTCACATTCTTGACATTTGTAAGGTCTCTCCAGTATGAGTTCTCTCATGTCTTACGAGAGTAGAGGCCTCACTGAATGCTTTCCCACATACATTTGTAAGGCGTCTCCCCAGCACGAGTTCCTTGACGTTGAATAAGAGCTGAACAGTATCTGAAGGTTACACCAGTCTTGAACAAAATCATGGTTACAGAGCAGAGGAAAAATTATTTTCCCCAATATAGGGGAACTCTTTTACCTTGAAAGTGTTTCTCATTTTTATTTCACTCCCCGTGGAAGGTTGTTGTGAAGCACATGGTGAGAATAACTCTATTTGGTTTGATTATTATAAAGTGCTAAATATTAGTCTGTTAAGGAACACAATAAAGAAAGTAACTTTTTTTTGGGGGGGGGAGGGAAAGGTCTCAGATGATTGACCATGTTGGCCTCAGAATTTCCTTCTCCACTTCCCAAATGTTGGTAGAAGAGGTTTGCAACCACTAGGTGAAGTTTTTGTTGTTGTTGATTTATTTTGTTTCTTTTTGTTGTTGTTGTTTTTTAGATGTTGGGTCTTGTTCTAGCCCAGGTTGACCTGGAATTTATTATATAATCTCAGGCTGGCTTCAAACTCACAGCAGTCCTCTTACCTCTATCTCCCAAGTGCTGGGATTAGAGTTGTGTAATATCACACCCCACTCTAGGCTAGGTTTTCTTTTTTCTCTCTCTTGTTTTCTCTCTCTCTTTGGGGAATGGGGTTTCCATGGTAGGGTCTCACTCTAGCCCAGGATAACCTGGAACTCACTATGAAATCTCAGAGTGGCCTTGAACTCATGTCGACCCTCATACTTCTGCCTACCAAGGTGTGCGCCACCATGCCTGGTTCTGTTTTTGAGACAGGATCTCACTATGTAGCCCAAGCTATCTTAAACTTTCGATTTGACTCGGGCTGGCACACACTCAATCTACCTGCCTAGTCTCCCAAGTGCTGAGAGGACAGGTGTGTACTACCACACCCAGCTTAGTTTAATAATTTTTAAATTTTAATTCAAACCTCTACCCTGAGCTTTCCCTAGACCTTAATAGCTCAAAGAAAAAAAAATCACTTTGTTCAGCTCGCTGGATGAGATTTCCTTAGATCTCTTAAACATGAAATAAAGAAACAAGGTCACATCACCCCAAAATAAGATTTCAAAAGTGGACAAGTAAGATCTGTCTCACCTGGAACTCTGTAGAAAAGAGCTCACCAGTAGGTTCCATTTCTTCTATGCTCTGATTTTGTGGCAGAGAAGCATCAGGAGCCATGGCCACAAGGAGCAAAACACAGGCCATGAGAGAGGAAAACTCCATTTTCCCATTTCCCACTCCAGTGGGACAAAATCTGTCACAACTCAGAAGCCAGAGGAAGGAGGGTTGCCACAAGTTCAAGACCAGCCTGGTCTATATAGTGAGTTCCAGGCCAGTCTGTGCTATAGAGTGAGACACTGTCTCAAAACAACAACAACAAAAATAAAATAAAAAATAAAAAAACTTACATGGACCAGCTGAATTTATATACATGGGGTCTACAACACTTAACTCAAAAGACTGAAACAGGCTGGGTATGGTGGTGCATAGCTGTAATGCCAGAATTTGGGAGACCAAGGAAGAATTGTTAAGTTCAAGAGCAGCCTGGGCTACTTAGCAAGTCCCTGTCTCTAAAGGAAAATGGCATGAAATAAATTAATTTAGATGGAGATCAAGTAAAGCAACAAAGTGAAAGTGTTTTGATCAATTCTATGATTAAAACAGCTGGGATCCTGGCCAAGATTCCATGATTCCAGAGACCCATATCAGTAACTAGCTCCTCCGATTTTATAAGTTCGAACAATCAAACCAAATAGAGTTATTCTTACTATGTGCTTCACAACAACCTTCCACGGGGAGTGAAATAAAAATGAGAAACACTTTCAAGGTAAAAGAGTTCCCCTATATTGGGGAAAATTATTTTTCCTCTGCTCTGTAACCAGGATTTTGTTCAAGACTGGTGTAACTCTCCAGGGAAATGGTGACACACTGAGGATATTCATAACTCATGAAAGCAAAAATCCAGAGGTTGCAAAAAGTTCAACCCTAAAGCAGACTTATAACACACCTGCTGAGGCTCAGGGAACATCATGGAAGGGAGGGTGGAAAGATTGTAAAAGCCACAGGATGGGAAGGAGTATCCTGAGGCATTGAGCCCTCCCCTACACTCGCAGGGACTGGCTGATGCATTCATAACCCCATGGTGAATTCCAACAACCCCACTGAAAAAGACCCTCAGTGGAATGGGGGCAGGGAAACGTAGACAGAAGAGGAAAATACGAGGTGAATGGGACCAACACACAATCTGTTTATATAGTAAAGTTCATAGTTAAGAAAAGAAAGAAAAAAAAAGAAAGGAAATACTGGTTTAACTGTCCTGAGTGCCTAATAACCATATATATAGTCAAACCAATTGGAGACATGATCTAGAAGGACATTCAATATTTTAGTTCCTGCTCTCAGGTCAAAAAGGCCCCAAGAGACAATGGACACTTCCAGCTTGTCCTACAACTCTGGTAAAGTTCCAAATGCTGAAAATACAAGACACTCCAATACCCAGAAGCTGACCACCAGGCTGGAGTGTTTGACCATGGGTTCTGAGATGGCCCTCCCTCCAGAGGAACCTTGACTGATGTGGCCTAAGACAGCCCCCTTTCAGTATGAATATTGGCTAGGGTGGCCTCTGGGAGTGGGGGGATTTGATACACTGTAGAAGCAAGTCAGTTTCCTTGGCTAGGGGGATGGGAAAAAAGGGCCCTTGGCAGATGACTATATTCTAACCTCAGATAGCAAAAGGGATGCCCCCCCACTACTTCCTCCCGCTTTAAAACCAGAACAAGTGTTTCTAACCATTAAGCCATCCGCTCAGCCCCTAGATGGCTGACTTTAAGACCAAGTGGATGAGCCTATTTGCTGAGCCCATCACCACCTGCGTGACCTGGCTGTGGCATCTCACTGCCCCCATGCCCAACAGGAGGGCCAATCTATGAGGGGCGAGATGAGGGGGAAAACTTCTGGGAGTTGCATGGTTGGCTTGGAGGATGAGGTTCTGGGAATTCAGCCAGAAACGTTGCTAGGGAGGCTCAGTCAAGGCTGGCTGCTCCTAATGCTATTCTGCAGGTCAGCTTGCCCACTTACTTTGTCCTTCCAGAATTCAATAGTCCAATTCAAAAGATCTCCCAGTTACTACTAAACTTTCCATAGACAATCAGTTTAGGAAACTTTCAATTATAGATAGAGGCATACTTAAATACTTAACATACTAAAATCCTCCAAGTTCCACCTTTGGAAGAGTTCCTATCTTAGGACTCCCACCCATTCCCGACTGGATGCTGCCATCATGGTTAAAACGAGGCCTGCTTGTCTCTTTCTTTGCTGAAATTTAATAGTCTATTGCATAGATCATACATTCCTCTCTCCCTCCCACTGGCTTGTGATCGTCTCCATACTCAGGATGGGTTAATTCTTTGCTGCTCCCTGGGTAAGAATCTGGTCCAGCTGAGCTCATCGACAGCAGAGCTGCTTCTTCCATAGATGATAGATAGATAGATAGATAGATAGATAGATAGATGATAGATAGATAGATAGATATAGATCCCCCAAATTCAGCCCTTAGTCAAGAGTCAAGTTACCACTTTTGGGCTCCCACCCATTCCTGATTGGGTGCTGTCTTGCTTGTAATTAAGCCTGTCTGCTGTTTCTCTCACTGCTGTGATTCTGATTCCTGTAAAGTCTGTTGCGCACATCCTTCCCACCGACTTCGCCTTGGAATGGTAGTTCCGTACCGGCCCCCTGGGCAAGGGCGCGCTCAAGCAGAGCTGACCGAGACTGAAGTTCGCGCTCCCCCGGGTCGCTCACCGGTTCGCGCCGTCTAAGTTTAAGGACACACGAATCAGAATATCCTTTCTTTGAGGGGAAGCGGAGTTACCCGCTTCTTGGAATTGGAAGCCAAATTTGAAACACCAACTTCGGGAGCAGCTGCAGCTTCGCCCCGCAAAGAGCTTCCCTTCCCATCTTGGCCCTCCAAGTCGCGCCGGCAGTGACCTTCTTCCCATGAGCCTCTGCGTCCGAGCTCCGGCGGGGGCGCGCGCTCCCTACCCAGGAGTCCTCGCGCGCGGCCGGGCTCTGCGGACACCAGGACTCCAAGATGGCGTCAGTCGGTGAGTGTCCGGGCTCCGCTTCAGGTGTGGTGCTGCAGGCGGAGGCTGGGTGCAGGGCTCCGAGCTTCCCCCGCCTGGGAGGGAGCCGCGGAGCTGCATGCCCGCCTCCAGGGGCTTTCGCCGTGGCCTCCGTTCCGGGGTCCCGGGCCGGCGCCGCCCGCCTGGGCTGCGGGTGGTGGACGAGGGCGGCGTCGGGACGCGGCTCCGGGCCTGGGATACGGTACGCGTCCCGGCCGCCGTCCCGCCCCCCGCCGAGGACTAGCCATAACCGGTCGCTTTTGCTCTTGCGACCCAGGCGGCTGCACCGGGACCTCACGCCGGACAGAGCCTGGTCTTCCCAAAGCTGAGGTTCCAGGGAAGATCCAGGAACCCGGAGCGCACGACTGAACATTCCAGGCGTGCGGTGGAGGTGAAGTGACCTCTTCAAGGTCACAGCTCCTGAGCCGCTGAGCTGGAGGGGCGAATGAGCTGATTCTCAAGGGTGACCTTGGGATAAGCGGGGTTCTCCGTGACACCCATGTGTAGGCCAAGATCAGTGCACTCATCTACTGTGCACACGTTTTTGCTGTGGTTATAAGATGGGTCTTGGTGTGTAGCTGGTATCTGACTCGCATCCCTTAGGACTGCATCACGATGCTCAGCTTTATAAAAATTTATTTATCTACAAAAAAATTATTTGCAAGCAGAGACACAGACACAGAGAGAATGGGCACACCAGGGCCTCCAGCCACTGCAAACGAACTCCATATGCATATGCTACTTTGCTGGTCGTTAGGCTTTGCAGGCAAGCGCCTTAACTGCTGAGCCATCTCTTCAGCCCCCACCCCCTTCTGTTTTTTTATTAAGAAACTAAAGCCTGGGTCCTCACAGGGGATTCAGTGCCAAGAATGTTGGTCCCATTTTATTTATTTATCTATCTGAGAGAGAGAGAGAGGCAGAGAGAGAAAGAGAAAGAAAATGGGCATGCCAGGGCCTCCAGGTACTACAAACGAACTTCAGACACATGTGCCACCTTGTGCATCTGGGGAATCAAACTTGAGTCTGTCTGCTTTGCAGTCAAAGACCTTAACCACTAAGCAATCTCTCCAGCCCTTGATCCCATTTTAAAGAAGGAAAATAACATTCTGATATGTGGCATGGCTAAGGTCACATAGCCTGAAAGTGGCAGCTTTGATTAACCACAGTATGCCTTATCTATTTCTATGCCGTTTTTTTTTTGTTTGTTTGTTTGTTTGTTTTTGAGACAGCGTCTATAGCTGGCCTTGAACTTGATGCAATCCTGTTATTCTGTTCTTCAAACCCAGCCTGGAGAGATGAAGTGCTCAGCAAACTGGCATGTGAAGCTGTTTTCGCATCTGTACAGTGGGCATGAGACAAGCCACGGTGGTTGTTTTCATAGGATGTAACACGGAAAGAGTGTTGTTGGCAGTTCACACTGCTAATCCCAGCATTCAGGAGATTGAGGGAGAAGAATAGAGTTTGAGGCCAGCTTGGACTACATAGACTTATCTCAAAAAAAGTAATAATAAAGTGAGAGCATTAAAGTATGGCGTCTTGTTTAAACAGAGGATTGAAGAGTGCTTTGGACTGAGGATTAAACAATTGAGTTTGTGTGGCCAGATGTGGTGGTAGACACCTGTGATCCTAGCACTTGCAAGGCTGAGGCAGTAGGAGTACCTGGAGTTGAAGCAAGACCCTTTTTTTCAACAAGCCAAACCACAAATAAAAACAATTTTGTACATGAAAGATGCTTGGGGAGCTGGGATTGTAGCTCATTTGGTAGAGTGCTTGCTTTGCATGGATGAAGCCTGGGGTTTGATCCCAGCACTGCATAAAGCTAGGCACCATGGAACACCTGTAATCCCCGCACTCAGGAGGTGGAGGCAGGAGTAAAAAGGTCTTCTGTTGCTATTGTTTTAGGCCAGCTTGGGCTACATGAGACCCACCCCCTTTCATTAATTAATTAATATTTATATCTGGAACATTGCCTGGCCAACATTGAAGAGGAATCAGTTGGTATGAGCTAGCTGATCACCCCAGGTTTTGGGGGGAAGGCATGTATATATGTGTGTCTTAGTATGTGGGTGGGTACATGTGCATGTGGACGCCAGAAGTTGACTTCAGGGGTCTTATCATTCTCCTCCCTATTTATTTGAGACAGGATCTCCCACTGAACCTGGAGCTCAATGATTCAGTCAGACTAACTAGCTCATACAGCCCAGGGATCCTCCTGTCTCCATCTTGCAGGCACTTTGCACCACACCTGGGTTTCTCTAGATGCTAGGGAACCTGTACTCCTCAAGTAATCACCAGCTGACTCATCTGCCCAGCACTGTTATCTCTGATTTCACTCTGGCCTTTGACCAAGGTCATGTCACAGTTTGACGGGCAGCATTGTATGGTCCAGGCCAGCTTGGAGGCTGCTCTGGCCCACCAGCTCTATGGCTCCAGCCATTATTAGCCCTTGAATCTCATTGATGTAATTGGGGTTGGGGAGATGGCTCAGTGAGTAAAGTACTTGCCACACAAACATGAGGACCCAAGTTCAGATCCCAAGCACCCATGAACTACTGCTGAGTGTGTTGGCCTTCATCTGTAATGCCAGTGCTGGGGAGGTGGAGCCAGGGGTTCAGTTGAATTGGTGAGCTCTAGTTTCAGCAAGAGATGCTGTCTCAAAAAATAAGATAGGGGTTGGAAAGATGGCTGTTGGTTAAGACACTTGCCTGCAAAGCCTAACAATCTGAGTTCCATTCCCCAGTACTCACGTAAAGCCAGATGCACAAAGTGGCGTGTGCATCTGGAGTTCATTTTCAGCTGCTAGAGGCCCTGATGTACTCATTTTCCCCTTCTCTCTCCTCTCTGTCTCTTTGCTTACAAATAAATAAATAAAAATATTAAAGTAATCAATAGTAAATTTTTTTAAAAAGTCGTCACATACCTGCATACTCAGCATTATCCAGAAGAAATTGGTGGCTATGTCTTCTAAGTACTGATGACTTTTTGATTTGTTTTGTTTTGAGACAGGGTCTCACTCTAGCCCAGGCTGATATGGAGCTCACTCTAGTGAGGCTGGACTTGAACTCACATAGATCTTTCCACCTCTGTCTCCCCAGTGCTGGAATTAAATATGTGCTACACCATGCCCTGCTCTGATTATCTTTTTAAATTTATTTGTGTGCATGTGCTGCGAATGCCTTGCTGCCAGCTGCTGCTGTTTTGCATCCAGCTGTATGTGGGTGCTAGAGAACTGAACCAAGGTCAGCAGGCTTTGTAAGCAAGTTCCTTTAACTGCTGAACCATCTCCAAGCTCCCTGGTGGTCTTTTTCAGTGAGGGAAATATCAGTTAGCGGCTCATAAGATCAGGGGTTACAAACTAATGAGCTGGATTTCCTATGGCCTGTTTTTTATATGGTCATGGGCTGAAAATGCTGTTTTTAAAAATATTTTATTTGAGAGAGAGAAGAGAGAATAAATGGGCATGCCAGGACCTCTTGCCATCGTAGATGAACCCTAGACACTGTTTACATGGATACTGGGGAATCGAATCACAGACTTTTCCAGCAAGTGCCTTTAACTGCTGAGACATCTCCTCAGCCCCCATGTTATATTTTTAATGAATTTTTAAGTATAATTTTAAAAATATTCACTTATTTATTAGAGAGAGAATATGGGTGCACCAGGGCCTCTTGCTTCTGCAAAGAAACTCCAGAAATATGCAACACCTTGTGTGTCTGTCTTTACATGGATATTGGGGAATTACATGTAAGTGCCTTTAATGGCTGAGCCATCATCTCCCCAGGCCTTGAATGGGACTTAGTGGTCCCTGTAACCTTCACTCTCTGACCAGCCCCTGGTTTGTATTGGCCCTCAAGTATGTAGCATGTAGAAATATTTGTTTCCATGTGTCTCCTAATTAGTGCATAAGTATACTTCTTTCTAATCACCTCCCCTCCCAAGAACCTGTGGTTGTTCCACAACTGTTGCTGAGAATATCATGTACCTTGAATGTGTGCAAGGATGTCCCCATCTTGTGGTGGGCTTTGTTTTTTCTTCCAAGGCAAGGTATCACTACAGACTGACCTGGAGCTCTCTGTAGCTCCAGGTTGTTGGTCTCCAACTCACTGCTATCCTTCCTCTGCCTCCTGAGTTCAGGGCTAAAGGCATGTGTCACCAAGCTGGCTTGTTCCCATCTTCTGATATCTCATAATCAGGTGGAAACATAGTAGTTCTTATTTACACACTACCCAGAACCCAGTACCAAGGCAGGCACTGTTGTTGCCCTTATTTTACAAAGGAATGCTTCTACACCTCTACCAAGGATTTCATTTTTTTAACCTGTCAGGCTTTGCCAGCAAGTATCTCTTCAGCCCCCATGGACAGAAAACCTTTCCCCAATAAACAGACTTACCCAGTTCAAAGTGAAGCACTCTAGGGCACATCTTCCTGCTCGCCTTCCACATTCTCTCTTCATTTATTTGTTTATTTATTTAGAGACAAGATTTCCCTCGTAGCTCAGAATGGCTTCAAACTCTACTTCCTGGGCGTTGAGATGATAGGTGTATGCCACCGTGTTAGGGTTAAGTGTTAAGTTTTGCAGTATTCCCTCCTCCCCCCTTTTTTTTTCAACATCTCATTGTAGCCCATACTGACCTGGCTGGCCTCTAACTCACAGTGATCCTCCTACCTCAGTCTCCTAAATGCTGGGATTAAAGCTGTGAGTCCAGCTAAGTTTTACAGTATTCTACCCTCCACTTGATCACTTTCTCATGATCCTTAGCTCTCTTTTGTTAGAGACATTCCCAGCAAGCTGTTAGGCATGCTGCTGGTTTGTAAAGTTTCCACTGCCATTTATAGATTTAGGCTTAAAATAGTGGGTTCAGTATGATTTGTGCCCCTCTATGTGGTTACCTCATGTACCCCCATGAATTATTGAACTAGTGGCAAAAGAATGCTACTTGTATTACTGGGGGATTTGTTCAGTGTTATGTTCTTTTCAGTGCCACTGAAGGAGAAGAAACTCATGGACGTCAAACTCGGGGAGCTGTCAAGCTGGATCTTGATGCGGAATTTCACCCCGAGAGGCATCATTGGAGCGTTCCAGAGAGGTTTGAGCATTATAAATAGATAAGAGCAGAACTCTTGATGTCTTCAGGTCTCTGTATAGCATGAATTAATTTTGGCGATAAAGGCCTTGTCTCAAGATTAGCAAGTTTAATAGAGGAGGACAGGGATGAGATGCTGGGTTAGCCTTGAATTTCTCTGCTTGGACATGTCAAAGGCTAAGGCTGCTCTATAATATTTCAGCCAAGAAAATACTTTTTTTAAAAAAAAAATTAAAATTTTTATTTTATCCTCCCCCCCAAACCTCAAGTACTGGGATTAAAGGCGTGTAGCATCTAGCCTGGCTCTTTTCTTTTTTAAAAATATATTTTTGCCGGGTGTGGTGACGCACACCTATTTCCCAGCACCCAGCCCTTGAGGCTGAGGTAGGAGGATCACTGTGAGTTTGAGGCCACCCTGAGACCACATAGTGAATTCAAGATCAGCGTGGGCTAGAACAAGACCCTACCTCAAAATACCAAAAATAAATAAATTTTTTAAAAATTTATTTTACTTTATTCATTTTCAAGAGAGAGAGAGAGAGAGAGAGAGAGAGAGAGCACACCAGGGCCACCACCTTGTGTGTGGGCCTGGCTTGTGTGGGTACTGGGGAATTGAACCCGAGACCTTAGGCACTAGGGGCAAGTGCCTTAACCGCTGAGCCATCTCTCCAGCCCAAAAATAAATAAAATTTAAAAAATTTACTTGAGAGTAAGGATGTACAAAGGCCTCTTGCTGCTGCAAACTCCAGACACACATACTACATTGTGCATCTGGCTTTATGTGGATACTGGGGATTGAGCCCCAGGCCAATAGGCTTTGCAAGCAAGCACCTTTAGCCATTGAGCAATCTCTAGCCCAAGCTTTGTTTGAAACACTATGCAGTCTCAGGGTGGCCTCAACTTCACAGCAATCCTACCTCTGCCTCCCAATAAAAGTGCTTATTTATTTGCAAGCAGAGAGACACAGAGAGAGAATGAGTATACCAGGGCTTCTAGCCACTGCAAATGAACTCCAGATGTATGTGCCACTTTGTGCATCTGGCTTTATGTAGGAACTGGGGAATCGAACCTGGGTCATTAGGCTTTATGCAGGCAAGAGCCTTAACTGCGACCTATCTCTTCAGTGCCCTAAAAGTTCTTTGAGAATGAATAGGAATCATAGTGGATGGACATCAGTTGATAAACTTGTGCTCATCTCCTTGCCAGGACTTTGCATGCACCCAACTTTACATGGGTGTAGGGAACTGAATCTGGGCAAGCAAGTTTTGCAAGCAAGGTCCTCTAAATGCTGAGCCATCTTCCCAGTCCCCTTTTGGGGTCTTGTAAGACCTCATCCTTCAGGTCTGTGCATTTTAAAAGTGGACTGGTCAGGTCAGTTGTGTGTGACCTGTGAAGTCATCCCAGGAGTAACCATCAGATGATTCCATGGGGCCCAGCTTCCTTCAAAAGACTGTCCCCCACCACCACTGTTTTACTAATTCTGGTCACCCTGTGGCAGCCCTTCCTGTGACTTAGCATGGCCTCCAAGGTTTCCCCTCCTGCTCTACCCTCAGAACATTGTCTTTTCCCCACATGTAGTTACAGTTGCCCAGGAAAGGAATGCAGCATGTTCGTGCTCATAGCTCCCTTCCCAGCTCCTCCCAGGCAGCCTTACTATTTTAAATCCTATCTGATCACCCTTTTCTCCCTCCCTCCCTCCCACCTTCCCAACAGACTCATGATGTAGACCTGTCTGGCCTTCAACTTGCAATGTAGCCAAAGATGACCTTGAATTCTTAATCTTCCTGCCTCCACCCTAAATGTTGGGAGTATAAGTCTGCATTGCCATACCCAACTTATTTCATTCTTTTAAAATCAACTGAGTTCCTGCTGTTTCCCTTGGTGGATGCACCTGTGCATACGTGATATAATGCAGACATGAATGGCTCAACTGACCCAGCTGGCCACAACGAAGTGAGCCTTATTGGACGTTGGAATGTGGGACAAAATTAGGTCAAGAGGCTAACAAGTTGAGCTGAGTCTACTAGATGAAAGCCAAAGGGTAGATGCAAAATTAAAGTTGGCCTGAGCTCTGGAATTGGCCTTGGCACATAGATACAGGATCTTACAGGGTATCTGTGTTGTCCCCTTATCAGCCAGTGATTAGAGGGTTATAGCTCAGAGCCTGAGGACTGGGTTCCTGAACTCTAGGTAGACTCCACTGTGCATTGCATTTTGGGCAGTAAGTGCCTCTTCTGTTGCAGGTTACGATAGCTACTACAACAAGTACATCAACGTGAGGAAAGGGAGCATTGCAGGGGTTAACATGGTGCTGGCAGCCTATGTGCTTTTCAGCTACTGCCTTTCTTACAAGGAACTCAGTAAGTACTCTTTTGTGTTCTTTTCTCCAGCTTCCCCAAAGGTGTGGTGTGGGCATGCTTTGTCAAATACAGCAGTCCATCTTGTCAGCTAAGGAACTTGGGGACTCTCCTTGCCTAGACTTGTACCTAGGAGTTTTGAGAAAATGTCAGCATGCAGCATGAGAGATACTGGAGTGAGAAGTCTGTATTGGAGAATTCAGGAAAGATAAGCTTAAACTAGAGTAAGGGTCATACTTGGATTCAGTAAGATCCTGTACTTGCCAGGCATAGTGGTACATGCCTTTAGTCCCAGCACTCGGGAGGGAGGCAGGGGTAGGAGGATCACTGAGTTTGAGGCCAGCCTAAGACTACATAGTGAATTCCAGGTCAGCCTGGGCTAGCGGGAGACCCTACCTTGAAAAACAAAACAGACTACCTTCTTCATAGCCAGTGCAAAGAAGGAAATAGGTTGAGTGGTAGTGTGTCTGTTTAATGCTTTTGAAAAGCATAGCTGTTCTCGGCTCTAAGATCTGAGGTGGTAAAGTCTAGTGGCAGGTGCTAGGGACAGGCTTAGCCATTGTCTGCAGCATCCAGCTCCTGCCAGTCTGCTGTACCACAGCAACACTGCTTCTAAATGAGGGCCTCTTAGGGGTTGCCTCAGAGGTGACTATCCTGGAGAGAAGCCAGCCAGGTAGCAGGTTTGCTTCTGTGGTATACATGTGCCTCTAGGTCTGCTGACACTGGCAGGCTGCTCCTGGGTCACCTGAAAGATGCTTATAGGAGAGCTTTGCATGATTGTAGTCTTTCATTAGAACACCAACTAAGAAACTCTTTCCTGACTTCAGAACATGAGCGGCATCGCAAGTATCACTGACGGGCCAGTACTAAGACTGCACCTGAAGACTGAGCTCAGCAAGGGCTGAGTCCTCCTTCTGAGAAAACATGTCCAATAAAAGGTGGATGTGCTCCTTGCATGGTGTACCTATTGTCTTATGCTCAGGTCCCCTCTAGGACTTTGACCCATAAAGCCTCAGTAGGCTCTGCACTACATTGCTTGTGTACATGTGGTCATGTCCCCACAATGCCAGCCCACTAGGGTGAAGGAAGTCATCTGGAGTTCCCAGCTGCTCAGAGCTCTGTGCCCTGCCATGAGCACCTTGGTTATTTGGAGTCCCCACGGCCTTGGGTGAATTGTGATACATCACCACTTGAAAGCACGGGCCCTGTGATCTTGAGAGACAAGACCTCTCCTGGCCATCTTGTTCAAGACAGAAGATTTGGGTATGACCCAAACTTCTTCCCTCCCATTTCTCTCTGAATCTGAAGGCCATCAGGATCCAGTCAGCCAACCCCTAGACACCACTATATACAAGTAGTGTGGCCTCCTGATAAGATGGCTTCACTAGCAGGAAGCTTGGATGAATGAAAGACAGGCCTGCTTGACATACTCACCTGATCCTTTACCTAGCCACCCCCACTCTGTCCCTCCAGAGGATTTCAGGTGAGCTCTGTAGGCATGGAACCTACAGAGGTAGGGCAAATTTGGGCTGAAGATCCTGAAGAGCTGAATTTGGATGAGGAGGTGTCACCAGCCAGTGTGAGGTAAGGCACTTACTTGTGAGATGAGAAGGCCCATGATAACACCCCAGCTTTGCATCAGGTAGCAAGTACAACCAGTGTCTCCTTGGTAGGAGTCATCTTAACGACACAGCTTAAAAAACAAGCTTTTAATCAAGTTCATAAAAAGTGTTCTTATAATTGAACTTGGGTGGGCCCACTGCCCAGTAGGTTGCAGGTGATGGTTTCACATTTTCTAGGCTCAAGGATGGGCAGTCTGTATGCCGCAGATGCTTGGCAGGAGGTAGGCGCAGATGGACTGGGTCAGCGGTTTAAAAGGGTGGTCTGCAGCTCTGACTGAAGGTGTACCAGAACCTCAGCTGCTGCACCCCCCACCCCCACCCTGCCCCACCAGGGGAGGCAGTAAGGACTGAGCTTGCCAGGAAGGGCAACTCCAATGGCATTGATAGGCACAGCTTCAGGATTCAGCAGGACATGGAGGAAGCAGGTGTGACCTTGCCACAGCTCCAAATGATCTACCAGTCCTTAGGCTCACCAGGAGCTGTTGTTTACTGAGGTCCTAAGGGGGGAGAGGCCATCTTCCTCACATGACTGCAACGTACAAGCCCATCCCCAGCTGCTTCTTCCCACAGAAGGGGTGTGTACAGGGAGTTCCAGAATGAGGCACTGAGGCCTAAGTCAAGGTGACGCCAACTTGAGGGACCCTACTGAAGCATGTGTCCCTTTTCAAAAACAATCACAGCAACATGCTAGGGAACAGACATGGCCCCTCAGACTGCTCTCCACAATGTGCCTGCTGGCTCTAGTCAGAGTGCTGTCAGCACTACTTCAGCAGTTAAGTGCACACTCCCAACAGCATGGCCCCTCTGGGTGCTTCAAGTTGGCTCCAGCTGCTGTCACTGTCCACTGAGAAAGGCCAAGTGCCCTTTGGTACATCTGTTAGCGTAGTGTCCTTTTTCACCACACTGGGGCAGGAGGAAGAAAGAAAAATACAAGAGTTTTCAGATACAATTGCCAACTTAGGGTCCACCAAGTCCCAGCCTGGGAAGGGCTCTGAGCTAAGTGGGAACTGATCTGTGCAAACATGAACAGGAAACTCAAGGTGCAATGGTAGAAGCCGCAAGGAACTGCTCAGCAGGTAGAAAGGACAGCAAGACCACCAGTGATCTCAGAACCCAGTGGGAGCTCCTCCATCCACACCTCACCTGCACTGAACCCAAGCCTGTCCAGGAGAGGCTCCCAAAGTGGGCAGTAGGACAAAAGCCCATGGCACTGGAGCTCCATCTGCCCCTCTGTATGGTAGGCCAATCACTTACCTCTGAGTCAATGTCTGGGGCTCCCTGAGGAATCAGGGGAGGGACCAACATGAGAGGATCACCAGGCTCCTACCCTCAACTCTGGAAGCCACTGCTGTGGACCCTGAGGGTGGGCTGTACCTGAAGCATTCCTTGCTGGCTCTGGCATACCTGTCTGAGCTAGTCCAGGGACAGGCTTTGATCACAGGGTTATAGGGATGGGGCAGGAATTAGACTTGGTGAGGTAGAGGTGGTAGTGTTACCAGACAGACCTAGCACTGACCTGGACTTCTGGCTGATTAAGACCTGCTGTAGTGCCAGTGTGGGGAATTAAAAACCCCTGCTCCACACATTTCTTAGGGAATGCTGAATGCACATGTACTCCTCTGATTGTCTTTAGGCACCTGCCCCTTCCCACCACCTTTGGGCACAAAGAATACCTGGCTGCTGAGGCAGCACAAGGCCTTTCATGAGACCATTTGTATGAACAAGTATGAAACCCTTCGGATCAGCACTGCTTCAGAAAGCAAATGCCACTGACATCAGACAAAAACAAGTGTCCCAAGCAAAAACCATAGCTCACATACCTACAAGACCAGTAAAGTAAGCTGTCAGGGAAAGAACTTAAGATATTGCAAAGAAAAAGAATGTTATATGATTAGGGTCTCTACACACACACTTTTCCTCCTAGTGAATTTCTTTGCATGTGTGTGCATGTGTAGGCCACAGGTCTATGCGGGGCTTCTTTGGTTCTTATTTTTTGAGACAAAGTCTTGAATTGATTCTAGAGCTCAATCCACTCACTCAGCAGCATGTTTTTACCCTCCTTTAGCCTATCTTTTAGGAAGTAGGATTCACTCCAGCCCACTTTCACTCTTAAAATCAACAAAAACAGGACTGGAGAGATGGCTTAGTGGTTAAGATGTTTGCCTGCAAAGCAGAAGGACCCAAGTTCTATTCCCCAGTACCCATGTAAAGCCAGATGCACAAGGTGGCACATTTGTCGAGTTCATTTGCAGTGGCTGGAGGCCCTGGCGCACCCATTCTCTCTATAAATCTAACTTTTTTTTTTGAAAAATCAACAAAAAAGATGTTTCCTTTTCCAAAAATAACCACATCTGAGGATTAAGAATGGCCAATGATTGAGGGAAGACCCTCCACCCCCACCCTGTCCCTAAGACCCAGGACTCACCTTGTAACAAGTGACCTGCTCCAGTGGCCGGGGTCCTCGGTTGCCTGCACTGCTGTTTTGACTCTGCATGACCCCAATGACCTGCGGGGCTCTCTGCTGATTGGGAGAAGAGTTCTGACTCGTTAACTGGATCAAGGAGGACGACCTTTGTAATGGCGGATTGTTACTTTGCTGGAAAGAGTTACACAACACGGTTTTACTGCAGAAAACACGTGCACGAGGACTACCAATGGGAACAGGAAGAAAAGAGGGCAGGACACCTCTCACATGACCAGCAGGAAGAGGGCTTCTGCGATGGCCTAGCTCAGGAGATTGGGCGGAAAAGAAAGTTCTTGTGATGGTGCCAGGAGCTGCTGCCCGAAAAACACCATGCAGACACACAAAAACGAAAAATAAAAGCGGAAAATAAAACATCGAAGAGACAAGAGGAGGTCTCTGGGGCAGTGGGGCGAGGGCATGATCAGGCCTTACTTTTGTTTCTGAGGTTCTAGCTTCAGGTCAGGATGAACGCTTGGTTCAGCCAGATGCTTAGCAGCCTACACGGCGAGCAAGTCACAGAAAAACAGTTGGAGCCTGACATGCTGACCTGTAGTCTAAGGACTGAAAGGGCCCTTCTCTAGGGAGTCACTTGAGAAAAGGGGTCAGGGCCCCTGTCATGGGGATTCCAGAACAAGACTGCCTTCAATCAGGTGGGTCCTTACCTCTGGTCCTGGAAATGTGAGACCTGAGCTAGGAACCCCCAGGCTGTCAGCTGCACCCATGCCCAGGAGTATCTAGCTTTTGCTCATGAAGAGTTTGATTTGATTGGTGCTGTCACCTTGGGGGTGATGGCCTATGGAGGCGCCTTAGCCTCTGGCACTGCAGAGGATTGAGAGCTTTGGATTTGACTCAAAAGCCAACCAAGTGGAGTAAGGCTTCAAGATGGGCGGCCAGTTCATGCAGAGGGACTGTTGAAGACCCTGCCTGGCTTGAGGACAGCCCTTCCTCTAGGCCCAACGCCCCACTCCCATTACGAAACACAGGGTGCCCTGGTTTGGGGCCTGTGGGCCTCCTTCCTCCTCTGACTCTGCTGTGGAGCTGGTATGTCAGGAAGCAGCCACTGCTTGCTTTACTTTGGCCACTGTTTGGGTGGTTGTCTCCTTCCAGAAGTCCCTCCCCCAAGGGGCCCTCAGTTCCCCAGTTGTAAAAGAAAGTGCTAATTCAGAAGCAAGAGCAGCCTCCATGGGCCCAGGCCATCTCCACCCAGCAGACAGCTAACACAGGCCACCTGCTGCCCTGCTCAGCCTCACTGCACTCAAGTTCTATGTTGGGGGGGGGGGGGTAAGGTCTGGCAGGTCCATCTCTACAATGAACTACTCTGCTCTGATTTCTGCTGGAATCCAATGGCACTCCCCTTCTCCCTTGCTTCCTGTCTTTCCCTCCTTCACAAGGCTCCCAGCTGGACGGACAGCAGGGCGCACATGATGGGCACTGAGGCGCTCTGTGCAGGGCCCATGGCTGGGAAGAGGTCAGGGGAAAGTACCTTTGATGGAGGCTGTGTCTGCTGTGGCAGTGGGGGCTGCTCGGTGGTTCCCATGGGCAGTTCAAATCGAGGGCTGGTCAGCGAGCAGCCAACGGGAATGAGAACGAGAGAGGGCATAAGAAGAGATAGGTCAGGTGGTGCTTGGAAAATCATACCCAGCCTGTGAGCAAGCAAAAGCAACCCAAACCTCAGGGTACAGGGCAGGGCTTGCACTCAGTGATACTCTGAGAGCTGCAGGAATGGTGGCAAGAATTGATGGAGACCTTGGATAAGTGCTGCTCGGAGAAAGGCAGGCATGGCCATCCTGGTATTTGTAATCAGTTATGGTGGTTCCTCCCCATCTCCCGCCCTGGCCCTGGAGCTGTGACCCCACCCAGCTATACCCATGAAACACACAGAGGGGGCTCAGCAGGGCTGGTGCCAGGGTACTCACTGCATGAATTTACACGAGGGCCCCTCGGGGCAGAATCCCACGAGGTAATTCACACAGATGACTCTCCGTGTGTGGCGATGCCTGCACAGGGGACCTGCAGAGTCCAGCATTTAGGTCACCAAGATGTATTCTCTGTAGGAGGATGCCCATCTCTTCCCACTAATAGAGCTTGGCCCAGAATGTGATACTCAGAGCCAGAGCATGGCTTCTCTACACTTGTCTTATCAAAGCTGAAAGTGATGAGGCTAGAGATATAGTTCAGTTGGTAAAGCAATTGCCTTGCAAACATAAAGACCTGAGTTCAATCCCCAGTGCCCATGTAAAAATTCAAGGTGTGATGGGACACACCTCCCAGCCTGAAGCTCACTGGCCAGCTAGTTTATCCTAACTGTCAAGCTCCAGGTCAATGAAAGGCTCTTGTCTCAAAGGAAATATATGGTATTCCTGAGAATGACACAAGTCTGTCCTCTGGCTGCCACATAAATATGCACATATGTAGAATATTTGCATACATGTGTGTACCCACACATGCATTTACACTAAGCCACAGAGCCAAGTCACACGTGCATTTGAACAAAATAGTAACATTAAAAAAAAGTGAGGGCTGGTCTCCCCAGTGGCTCAGTGGTTAAGGCACTTGCATGCACAGCCTGCTATGTTTGGTTCTCCAGTACCCACATCAAAAGCCAGATACCCAAAGTGGTGCATATATTGAGTTTGTTTGCAGTGATTACTCTTTCCCTCTCTACTTGCAAATAAAAAAAAATTTAAAAGAGGAAACAAAAATACCACCCCCACAGCCTCCCTGGGAGGCTTGAAGGAGATGAGGGAGTAGGAAAAAGCCTTACAGCTGTGCGTGGAGGTGCACACCTATAACCTTAGCAACTAAGGAGGCTCAAGGAGATTCGTAAGTTGAGGCCAGCCTAGATTACATGGTAAGACCATCTCAAAGAAACAAAGTGATAGCCTCATTATCCACAGGTTAGGCAGGTTCTGCTGGGCCAGCTGGGAGAATGTCCTGGGAGGACTAGCTGGCATCCTTGGGTCAAGTGGATAGAAAAAGCGCCCATCACCTACCGTGCTTACAGAAGCCACGATCATACCAAGGGCAATCCTTGATCTTGGACTCAGGGTCGATATGCAGGAAGGGACACTCCTTGTTGCTGCACTCCCCTGCAGGAAAGATGGACATGTGGCCTCCTGGAACTGAACTGAGGACACCTCTAAGGGTTGTAGTGTCCAAGACTGGCTATGCCTGAGCCAAGTCCTCTCCTCACATGAGTCAGTGCTGCTGGGTCAGTGGCACTGGTAGCGTCCAGCCCAGGGCAGGGGTGACAGAAGGATATTAAAATGTACCACTTCCTGTTCTACTTTAACTGGCTCTTCACATCTATGAGCAGGAACAAGAAAGGTCTGAAGCACTTTAACTTTTAGAACAAACAAGGAAAACATCTGGAAGTTCAAGGCTGGGTCCCTGTTGTGAAATGGGCAAGCCTTCCTCATAACCACACATGTAGGCCAGCACCCCAGAACAACCAGTCAGCTGGAGTCCAGCACCAGGGGCACCTCACTGGGTGATCACCTGCCTACCTCCAAGCTGCCCAACAATCAATGCCAACATGTTCTGCCTACAATGAAACCCCAGCCCTCTTCCTGAACCCCTTCCACTTATAAGCTCAGCACTCCCCCCATCACCCATCCAGCCACACTGGCTCCCTGGTGCCCAAGACAAATCCTCAGCCATTAACTGACCTCTTCTTGCCTCCAGCTCTCAGTCCAAGGCTCTGCAGGAGTCCTTCCCAGATCACTCTGCTTGAGCAGTTCCCTTTATTTGTCCCCTAGCTTATCAGCTGCCTTCATCCCTGGGCCACTAAAGCCAAACTCCACCAGACAGACTTGGGTCCATCCTCTTTATTTCAGTCCCTGAAGGATCCTCAACAAAAGCCTGTGGCCCAAGTGCCAAGAGTGGCAGATGGTGGGTGTACACCAAGGCAGGCTCTGCCAGGACAGGCAAACAGAGGAAGCTCAGAGAAACGGGGTAGTGGTTCAGGGCTGTCAGTGTACAGAGGTACCTTTGAGGCAGAACTCTGAGCCAGATGGGCAAATCTGCCCCATTCTTCTGCTGCCACTGATGGGGGATAGTAATGGTCTGGATGTAGCAGATGGGACAATCTTGAGAGGGTGGAGAGCTGGAAAGCCTGAGCCCGGCCAGGTTCTTTCTGCTTTGACCTCTCAGATTATAACTAGGAAATGGGGCTGTCCCAGCTAAGGAGTCCTGCTATCTGTGTTCCTTTAAAAACCATTTTTAAAGGAACAGTGCTTATAATGAGAACATGTAAGTTTTATCCCTAACATTTATCTCATATGTGAATCATACAGCTCAAGCTAATACCTATAGAAAACTACATTTGTCTTGAGCTATTAGAAATAACCCATACTTCACTGTTAGTGTAAATGTATTGTTTTAAACCACAGCTATCAATAATAAACCAGTAGCTAAAGCCAGGCATGATGACTCACACCTGTAATCTCAGCACTTGGGAGGCTGGAGGAGGATTGATGCAAGTTCAAAGCCAGTCTGGGCTCAGGTAAAACTTTTGTCTCAAAAAACCCAAGCCAGAACAAAAACCAAGCCTGTTGGGATCTGTGCTCTGAAAGCACAAAGTAAACACAGCACTCAGTTCACTGCAAAGTCTCCAGCAACGTTACTTTCCTACAAAGGCCTGGTGTCAGAGCCAGCCCTCGTGCTGGCCACCAGAGCTGCTTCCCGGGACACCTGGGGACTAAGATGTGCACCAGCCCTACCACCTCCTGTCTGTTCCCAGCTTCTCCATGCAAGCCACCCAAAAAAGATGAGGCCCAATGCTTTCTACTCAGTGCTCAACACAAACTTAGTGAAGCGCAGGCTCTATGCCATCAGAAGACAGCCTCAGACTTGATGTGCTGAGGGCCGATGGGTTAGCCATGCTATTAGCCACGATCACACTCCCAGAGAGAAGGAACAACTCAGGCCTGGTGGTGACCAGTGACCATGCCAGAGGAAATGTGGACGACAGGAATAAGGCTTCCAGGAGCAGAAACAAGGTCTCCAGCAGGATGCTCTGTTTATGTGTCTCACCAGGACCTTGTTAGTGTCGATGGCCCAAATTACTTGAAAGTGCTCCAAACCCATAATGTACTGTCAAAGAACCACCAACACATCCCTTCACTGAAGCTCCAACTCAGGATTAAGGCACTGCACAGGTGCTAGAAAGATGGGGAAAGGCCATCTGATGCAGCAGGACCAGAGCAGCTGCCTCCTGGATCTGTTCTCAGCAGAACCTCCCAGGATTCCATGCACCTCACCGAACTTGGAGTAGAAGTAGCACTCAGGCATCTTGGTCATGTCATACTCATGCAAGAACTCGCACTGGTCCCCTTTCTTGCACAGCCCCCGCAGCCAGTGTTTGCACACAACTGTCTTCTCGCCGCTGATATGTCGGAATGGGCACATGCCCCCTGCCAAAGAAGAGGGAGACAGGCTGTGAGGTGATGCAGGCTTAGGGAGATCTGGACACCAACCCAGTAAAGGGAGCACTGCACTTCATCCAGGGACACTGCTCTCTGCAGAAGGCAATGCCAGCTAGACACCTGGTGGCTTCCGAGAGTGCTTCAGGGCAATGAGGGAACCTCTGAGGGAATGCCAGAAAGCTAGGGGTCTCTTACCTTTGCCACAAGCAGCCTTCAGAAAGAATTCACAGACAGCTGCCCCCGACTCTGTAGAGATGAGAAAAGGAGCAGAATTAACCACAGCTGGGCCACTGCTATTGTGACCCAGTAGTCAAAGCCATTTGCTTCAGTCATAGCCTGCAAAATGAGACATGTACATGATCAGACAAAACATTACTCTGTCACCAGGAGCTTCCAAGGAGTTAAGAGTCGGTCGGGAAGGCAGGAAGGAGCTTGAGATCACAGAAAGAAGCTAATTACCCCCAGCTCAGGTCTCCCAGAAGGGCTCATTTATAAGCACATCAGTATGAGACGGAGGGAGGGAATGCATGGTCTCACGGGAAATACCAACAAGTGGATGGAGCCTCTGAGCAGGGAAGCTTAACTCCTTAGCAGGATCCAGAAGCAGGCCTGAGCACCCACTTGTAATTACAAAGGAGCCTGCTATTCATTCCCACAGGAGCAGGGGAGAGGAACAAGACTGCAGAGGTGGGGCTGGATCCTGGACCATTCTGATGAGTCCAGAAATTCAATGGTCATGGCTTCTATAATAAACTGTTCTTGTCGTCATAAGCAGTTTTCTCTTATCAGAATTGCTTTAAAAAAAAAAAAAAAGCCAGAAATGATGCCTCTGAAGCCCACACATGTGTTTCCCTTTGTTAAAAAATTTTTTTCTAGAAAAGAGAGTTAAGGTTGGCTGAAGAGATGGTGCAGGAGTTAAGAGTTAAGGTTATATGTAGGGAGGCAGTAGGCACAGTGGTGCACACCAGTAACTCCAGTACTCAGGAGTCTGAGGCACTGGGTTAGGAAACCAGCATGGGCTACATAGTGAATCACACAGCTAAGCTATGTAGTGAGACTATTAAAAACCCCAGTACTCCTGGTGCTGGACTCCAGCTGACTGGTTGTTCTGAGGTGCTAGTCTACATGTCTGGTCATGAGACTATTTTTTTTTAAAAAAAAGGGACTAATGTGCAATTGTGGATATGTGTGTAATAATGAAGTGATCAAAGCTATTGCATGGCAGATAAGAGAGTTAGAAGCTGTGGAGATTGCTCAGTGGTTAAAGGCATTTGCTTGCAAACCCTGGAGGCCCAGGCTCCCTTCCTCAGTAGCCACATACAGTGGCGCCTGTATCTGGAGTTCATTTGCAGTGGCAAAAGACCCTGGTGAGCCCACACAGTCTCAAGTAAGTAAAGTGTGGGTGTAAATTTGATGAGCTGCTTGTTAAACTGCCAGGTGACACACACGTTTGTAATCCCAGCACTCAGAAGACAGTTCAAGGCTAGCTTAGACTACATAGAAAGACCTGGTTGGTGGTTTTATTTATTTATTTTAGTATATATGCTGCCAAAGCGAGCACAGTGTTGTTTTTTTCAGTGTTGTTTTTTTTAAGGTGTCCGTGCATGCACACCAGGTGGTGAATGTCCCTTGGCATTGGCTTTGCACAGGAGTACCAGGAGGAACAGACTCAGATGGTGGGTGTACGGGGCTGCAGGCACCTGGGAGAGCACCAGTGGCAGTCCTTTGGCAGTTATGCGAGACATCATGATACATGGACGGTCTCCAGGCTCGAGTGGCTCTCGGAGAGTGAACTCAGGGACCTCTAAAAGCCCCCAGCTTCCGTATCATAACATTAGATCTCAAGTACACTCAGAACGGAGTGAGGAAAGGAATCTGTCGGTTTCTCTGTAAGCGCAAGACACCTCACTGGACTGCAGCGTGGGGAGCCATGCGCCACCATGCACGGAGGGACAGTAAAAGGAGCTCAAGCCGAGGAACTTGCATATGATAAATGACCCAGAGCGGGGCCCACAACTTCATAGGGTCTAGCGGGAATGCTAGTCTCAGGCAAAGAACGGAGCTTGGATTTAGCTGAGGTGTGCTGGGGGGTCTCCTACGGCGAACGAGACCCTCCTGGCTCCCTTAGCGGCCTCGGTCTGAGAACGGCGAGGAGAGCGCGCTGGGTGCTGGGGGGGGAGGGAGAAGGGGGCCCAGGGCTTTCCTCAAGCTGGAGTGTGCGTGGCGGGGGGAGGGGGTCACTCCATTCCTGTATCGTTCAAGAACTACGAGAACAACGGACACGGTCCTGGCCTCCTCCCCGATCGCCTCCGAACGCCCCCAGGAAGTCGAGGACCAGGGAAGGGGAGCCTCCCAGGGTCCCGCGTCCGCACTCACTGTCCATGCCGGGGAAGGGCAGCGGCTGCGCCCCGAGCTGCTGCTCCACGGCGATTTCCAGGTCGAACTTGATGTGGTCCACGCTGGCGATAATCTCCTGCATGGTGGCGGCGGCGGCCCCCCGGCCCGGCTCCCTCTCAGGTCTCCGGCCGCCCTCGCCCCCGCACCAGCCGTCCTCCCAACACCTCGCCCCGACCCTGGCCCCGTCCACAGCCGCCGCCGCCGCCGCCGCCGCCGCCGCGCGAAGGATGTCGGGAGCGCCGCGAGCCCGCGCCGGCTCTTTCCACCATCTAGACCAGCTCAATCGAGTGCGGAATGCCGCCCCTCGTCCAGACCTGACCAGCCGCCCGCCGAACGCGCGCCTCGATCGCGGGTCACCTGGAACCCAGGCTCGGACCAGCTCGCGGCGCGACGTGCGCCTGCGCGACGCCTGTCTGCGGCGTGTGGCGCGGGGGAAAGGACGACTCACGGCGGAGGCGGGCACGCGGCGGGGGGCCGGCAGGGACGGCGCGGGCGCCGGGGTGGCGCTCATTGCTCCGGTTCGTGCTCAGCCCTCCCGGGAGCCTCGGGACCCGAGCCGGGGGCCGACGGACGGGGACGCCCAGGCTCCCGAGGCCTGTGGAGAGAGATCGGGGTGGTCGCAGCGGGGCGCCTCTAATTCAGATCTTTATACCTGGGTAAGTTGAACTTACTAGGTGTGGCATTAACTTTTCCTGGTCAGACCGACAGACAGACTGTTCACCCCAGACTCCATCCAAGTAAAGCCAACCAAACTGGTGAGCCCACTGTCTTTTCTCTCTAATCTTTCTGATTGCAAAATAATAGTAATAATAATAATAATAATAAGAAGAAGAAGAAGAAGAAGAAGAAGAATGAGGAAGAGGAGAAGGTAGTTTACTGGGCCCCTAGCAGGAGCAGAGAGCTTACTTACTGGAGCGCCGTGGACACCTCGAGCCCACCCCAGCCTGGATGAAGACGCCCCAAAGCTGCCTTCCTGCCCAGGAGCTCCTGCTCGGGTTGTCAGCCCCCCGGGGGGTCTGAGAGTATCCGCTGGTTTACTGCTTATATACCCCTGGGGAGGGGCTCCGTGGGGTCTGCGTGTTCCAGGAGCTTCCTGAGAAATCTAAGTTTAGTTCACTTCCTGCGCTTTACTTAAGGACCTCTCTTAAGGGATGCAATGTTACCATTTGGACACTAGTGAGAAAGCTCCAACTTTATTTTTTTTAATATTATATATTTATTTGCAAGCAGAGAGAGAGACAGAGAGAGAGGAGAAAGAGAGGAGAGAGGAGGGAGAGAGAGAATGGGCGTGCCAGGGTCTCCAGCCACTGCAAATGAACTCCAGACGCATGCGCCACGTTGTGCATCTGGCTTATGTGGGTACTGGGAAATTGAACTTGGGTCGTTAGGCTCTGGAGGCAAGCGCCTTAACTGCTGAGCCATCTCTCCAGCCTGTCCACCTTTATTTTCTCCGTGAAATCTAGCATTTCTTATCCTAAGAGGTGTGTGTTTGAGATTATGTTGCAGTTTCAAGTTGTAATGGGTGCCAGTGTTAGTTCCTGACAGACTTTAAGCAACTGAAGCTTCCATTTATATTGATTTTTGCTTTGACTTTATGAAAGGCTCTTGTGATTTGATGCAGGGAGGAAGAAAGTACATTCACTAGTATGTTACATAGGGCGATATGTTGCTACAGCACGTTTGCAACCCTAGTCTTTTAGTAATTAATTAATCTCAGTCATTAATGTGTTTATTTACCATCACCTCTGAAGTCAGCAGTGATAATCTTTTTATGTAACTAGATTTTAAAATGTTTTTGTGCCATGAGCAGCTTATTCTGATATGAGTTCAAAGTAAGAGACTGAAATCTGTAGGCCAGCACCACCCAATAGAAAAATAATGCTAGCAGCCCAGCCTAGTGGTGCACGCCTCTAGTCCCAGCACTCAGAGGCAGAGGCAGGAGGATCGCCATGAGTTTGAGGCCAGCCTGAGACTACAGAGTGAATTCCAGGTCAGCCTGGACTAGAGCGAGACCCTACCTCTAAAAACCAGAAGAAAAAAAAAGTGTCTGCCTGCAACAAGGCCCTGTACCACAAGGTAAGTAAATGAACAAAGAAGCAAACAAATAAATATAGAAGCCAAATTAAAGTTCAGGACTATAATTCCTGCCCTAGTGAGGCTGAGGCAGAAGAGAACAGTTCAAGTTTACCCTTTGCTACATAGTATGGCTGAGTGTCACCAGAAGGGCCAGGGAGGGAGACTGGATTTACAACTCAATGGTTATAACTGACTGCTTTCCTCGCATGCATGACACCCTAGATTTATTTTGATTTGTTTGTTAATTTAATTATTTGGGGTTTTTAATTTATGTTTTTTTTGAGGTAGGGTCTTAGTCTAGACCAGGCTGACTTTGAACTCACAGCAATCCTCCTATCTTTACCTCCCAAGTGCTTGGATGTGTGTACCACTACGTCCAACTTAAAATATATATATATTCTTTTGTCCTTACCCGCCTGCGGGTCGGTCAGCAAGGGCCCTAGAGAAGGGGTGAGAATGAGGGGAACAAGAGACGCCAGAGAATGGAGTAAGATGATATTCCGATCAAACTCATTTTATTCCAAGCAGGTAGCATTTTAAATATTTTTTCACAGGGGGGAAGGGCAATGGGCAGTTACTTAGGAATTAGCATAACCAGGTTGCTAGGTAACCTGGCCACAGCAAGGGTCATGATCTCTAGGGGGAAGCCTGCAGGTGGAGAAAGTTTAGGAGAGAGAGAGAAACTAGCATTGGTTAATAGGCTGAAGAACAGAGACCTTCAAAACAAATGTTGACACAGTTTAAGGCACCATAACGGCTCCCCACATTTTTTGAGGTAGGGTCTTACTTTCGCCCAGGTTGACTTGGAATTCATTATGTGGTCTCAGGGTAGCCTCAAACTCATGGTGATCCTCGTACCTCTGCCTTCTGAGTGCTGGGATTAAAGGTGTGTGCCACCACATCAAGCTAGTAACTACAACTTTTAAGCATCTCCTCCTCCTCCTCATTATTATTATTATTATTATTATTTTCAAGCAGAGAGAGAGATGGGAAGAAGAGACAGACAGAATGGTCTCACCAGGGCCCTCCAGCCGCTGCAAACTCCAGATGCATGCACCACTTTGTGTATCTAGCTTTATGTGGGTGATGGGGAATCGGGTCCAGGCCAGTAGGCTCTGAAAGCAAGGGCCTTTAACAGCTGTGCCATTTCTCCAGCCCTCTTTTTTTTTTTTTTTTTTTTTTTTTTTTTGGTTTTTCGAGGTAGGGTCTCGCTCTAGTCCAGGCTGACCTGGAATTCACTCTGTAGTCTCAGGGTGGCCTTGAACTCAGGGCCATCCTCCTACCTCTGCCTCCCGAGTGCTGGGATTAAAGGCATGCGCCACCATGTCTGGCTTCCAGCCCTCTTTTTATGTTTTATTTTGCAGGCAAAGGCCTTAACCACTAAGCAATTTCCCAGCCCCTTTATGTTTTATTTTAAGGCAGGGTCTTGCTCAGTTGCTTAAGCTGCCCTTGAACTCACTCTGTAGTTGAAGCAAACCTTGCATTTGTGATCCTCCTGCTTCGGCCTTCCCAGTAGTTGGTATTACAGGACTGTGCCACCAAGTTTGTCTAAGTGTTTTTTTTGGTTTGGCCGATGGTAGCCCATACTGGCTTTAAAGTCGATATATAGTTGAGGATGACCTTGAACTCCTGATCAGCCTGCTTCCACCTTCCAAGTGCTGGGATGACAGGCTTACACCATCACACTGGGCCTAAGTCAAAGCTTTCTAAACTCAAATCCCACCCTCATAACCACTCCTTCTGTCTTTCATCCTGTGCCACAATGAGTCTGATTTGGTTTCCTTATTTTTCTTGATGTATTTCAGGCCCTGGTGGAACAGGCAAGCCAGAGATGGACCTCATGAGACTTGCCCGGCTCTTTTCTGGCCCTCACCCCACAGGACTGTCCATCCTTCGGCATCTGGACCGGTGGGCAGGAGGCAGGGAGGGACTTGCATGGCTAAGGGCTGCATGGCCAACTGGGCAGGCGTCAGCAGCCTTCAGTGGCTTCTCTTCTCAGCTGCCTCTGGGCCCGGGGAGCCATGAGAATGTGAGCAGCCTCGGCTCTGACCCCACGGCCCTTCAGAAGGAAGAGGAGGAAGAGAGCTTTGGGACCCTCTCAGACAGATACTCTTCCCGGAGGATATTCCACAAATCAACAGCCCAGCTGTATAACCTTCGGCTCAGGGAACAGAGTGTGGAGGAAGGAGAGGAAGAGGAAATGCAGCCAAAACCATGGCAGGGCCGGAGGAACACTCCTTATTGGTATTTCCTTCAGTGCAAACGCCTGATCAAGGAAGGAAAGGTGAGAGAGCCCTGGGATTCTATTTTCTTGCTGGCTCAGCGTTTTGTGTGGGGCAACCCCCTCCCCCAACCTTCCCAATTGCTAGTGGGGTATCCGTGATTGGTCCACAGACCTTTCCTCTGTTTCCTGTCACCTTGGTGACCCATTGGTCTCATGATGTCAAATGCCACCTAGCCAACTATAGTTTTCATGTCCATTTCTCCCACTCGAGTCTTCCTGTGGATTCCTGACCTGTGTGTACAGCCTCTTTCTTGCTTATCCACACAGGCACTTGTCCACATTCAAGCCTCAGTTTTTAGAAATTAATGTTTTTTGCATGTGTGGTGTGCTATGTTGTGTGTATACATGTATTACTGATACAACAACACCTTGTGCACTCACCTTTGATGGCCAGAGGAGAACATCGGGTGTGTCCCTCCATTACTCACCCACCTGTTTTTCCTTGAGATGGACTCTCTTACTGGTTCTAGAACTTACCACTCATGAGCCCTAGAGATTCTCCAGTCTCCACTCATGTGGCCACACCCAGTTGATTGAGTGGGGTCAAACTCAGGCCCTATGGTTTCAAGGAGGTACACCTAACTGATGGACCAAACCTGAAATTTTGTTCCTTAGCTCTGTCTTGCTCAAATGGCAGTCCTGTTAGTTCATTTACCCAGAGTTCATTTTACCACAGGCCATGCTGTGCTCTCTACCAACGTTACCTCCAAGCTGTTGTCAGCCCTATTTCTCATAGTCCTTCTTCTTGCTTTCTTTTTGCTTTTTTTTTTTTTAAGACAGGGTTTCATGAAGCCTAGGCTGTCCCAAACTCACTATATAAACCAGGCTGGCCTTGAATTCATGACAATGCCTATCTCGGCTGCCTGAGTTGCAGGCTTGAACTCAAATTTCTTTATTTTTTATTTATTTATTTTATTATTATTATTATTATTTTTTTTTTTTTTGGTTTTTCGAGGTAGGGTCTCACTGTAGTCCAGGCTGACCTGGAATTCACTATGTAGTCTCAGGGTGGCCTCGAACTCACAGCGATCCTCCTACCCCTCCTACCTCTGCCTCCCGAGTGCTGGGATTAAAGGCGTGCACCACCACGCCTGGCTAAAAATTTTTTATTTATTCATTTTCAAGCAGAGAGAGAGAGAGAAAGAGAGAGAGAGAGAACATGCACCAGGGCCACCACCTTGTGGGTCTGGCTTATGTGGGTCCTGGGGAATTGAACCCCTGGGCCTTAGGCACTGGAGGCAAGTGCCTTAACTGCTGAGCCATCTCTCCAGCCCTTTATTTTTTATTTATTTATTTTATCTATAAAATAAAATACGTAACAGGGTCTTGTTACGTATCCCTGGATGGCCTGGTATTCGCTGTGTATCCCAGGCAGCTTTGAACTCATGATCCTCTTGCCTCAGCCCCCCGAGTGTTGGGATTACAAGTGGGTAAACCACACCTGCCTACAGACCAACTTTGCATGCTTAGGCATGCATGGTCTTCTCGTCCTCCTCAGCTACTGAGGACACTTCAGTGGGCTTGCTGCGGCTCGTGTCTGTCATCCCTGCTTACAGCACAGCGCTGCCCTGCTAAGCAGAAAGCAGACTGCGTTAGTTCTCTCACCCAAGCTCCTAATAGATTCCTAAATAACATTCATTTTCCGGCTGAGGGTGTAGCTCCATTGTAGGTCACTTGATTAGTATGTCAGAGGCTCTAAGTTCCATCCCCCAACATTGGGGGGTTCATTCTATGAGAGACTGATAATGCCATTGCATTTATGTTTAAAGATATCTCAGAGGTGTGTGCTGAGGATCGTATGAATGAAATGATAGATATCTTTGATGATTTTTAAAATATTTCTATTTATTTATTTGCAAACAGAGAGAGGAGAGAGACAGCGAATGGGTGTGCCTAGGCTTTCAGCTGCAAATGAGTTCCAGATTGCACACATCACCTTGTGCATCTGGCTTTATGTGGGCACTGGGGATTTGAACCTGGGTTCTTAGGCTTTGCAGGCAAGCGCCCTAACCACTGAGAAATCTCTCCAGTCCCTCTTTGATGATTTAAAAAAATTTTTTTTGAATTTTTTTGTTTTGACAGATTCTTTCTCTGGCCCAGGCTGACCTCACACTCAAGGCAACCAACCCCCTCTGCCTCTCTCTGCTGAGGGTAAAAATATATATACACTTTTTTTTAAGATGGTCTCATGTTAGCCCAGGCTAGCTTTGAACTCAATAAGTAGCTAAGGATGGTCTTCAGCACCTGTTCCTCCTGCCTTTATATACCTCCTGAATGCTGGGACTGCAGCCGTGTGCCATCATGCCTGGCTTGCTGAGGGTCTCTCATGCATCCTGATCCCCATCTTCTGTTTCCTTTTCCCCCAGCTGGCAGAGGCCCTGGACCTGTTTGAGAGGCAGATGCTGCAGGAGGAGCGCCTGCAGCCACTGGAGTACAACTATACAGTGCTGATCGGGGGCTGTGGGCGAGTTGGCTACCTGAGGAAGGCCTTCAGGCTCTATAATGATGTGAGTGTGGGGGGGGCAGTGGGGCTGAGGTTGTATCTGATATGGACCCTGAGCATGCCACTTGCTGATATAAATGACCCAAGTTCCCATCACCTGTAAAGTGGTGATGTACTAAGCAGAGAAACTGCACTTACTAATGGTCATTGTAATAGGCGTAGGGACACTGCTATCATGATAGTCCCGTCCCCGGGTTCCTGAGGAGAGTTCACTGACCCATGGCTCCTCAGTTAACACTAGAATTCCTTTCCCAGAACAGACCACCCATGGCTCCTGGACAGTCAGGGTGAGCTGCTTGGACCTGAGGTTGGGGACATTGAAGGCCCCTGCTACAAGCATCAGGCAGAGAACAGGCTGACAAGTGCCCAGGGAGAATAGAATGGTTTCTTGTTGGCACTTCTGGGGGTGTGGGCTGTTTTCACAGTCTTTCTGCTGGAGTCAGGTTTGGGCCTTGGGCTCTAAGGTGACAGTTGGCTCTACCTTAACCCCTGGACTGGTTCCACGGGATAACTGATATCTTTCTAGGACTGGCTCCTCTTCTCTATACCAATTGATCCCGAGTCACCTCTAAGTTTCTCCCCTCTCACTAGATGAAGAAGAGGGGCCTGGAGCCCTCGGATGCCACATACACGGCCCTGTTCAATGTCTGTGCTGAGTCTCCTTGGAAGGACTCTGCCCTGCAGAGTGCCCTGAAGCTCCGACAGCAGCTCCAGGCCAGAAACTTCAAGCTCAACCTGAAAACATACCATGCCCTACTGAAGATGGCCGCCAAGTGTGCAGACCTCAGGATGTGCCTTGATGTGTTCAAGGTAGGGGTGCTGCTCCTTCCTGCCTCCCCATCACACCCAGCCCTGTGGTATAGGTATGAGCAGGAGGCTGGCTTTCTCCCTTCACACGGTAGGATAAGACAGCACGTGCTTGGTGCTGCCCTCAGAACCCTTGTTCTGGCGGTGGTAGAGGAGAGGGGGTTGGTGAGGGCAGTGAGTCCCTGTGCTAAAAGGAGAGGTAGGAGTGGCTTGAGGAGGAGCTCCGAGGGTGCTAAGAGGTGGAGAGTGTGTCTCCAGGAGGCCTTGCCTGACTTTGACACACCCAAGGGGCCGGTGGGAACTAGACTGGTCCTGTATCACACCGCATGGTTGAGAGGTTATTCCAAACGTCCTTCCACAGACGAGTACACAAGGCTGCTGAGCTGAGTGTCTTCCTTTGCTCACTGAGACTTCAAGCTAACTCACGATTCCAGAGCCTCAAGTCCAGTGGTTCCCAGGGTGGTCTTCCCAGAGGTGTTGTTGACTCTGAGAGCAGAGCTGGCAGGAGAGGTCTGAGGCAGCAGGGGGAGCAGTCGGGTGCTAGGAGCTGGTGATGAGCTGGCCCTGGGCTGCATTCAGACACCTGGCTCCTCAAGATGCATGTGCCTGGACCATGAATCAGACACCACCTGGCCTAGGCCCGACCTCGGGTTCTCAGTGGGCCTGCCTTCTTCCCTCCCCAGGAAATCATCCACATGGGGCATGCCGTCACAGAGGAGACCTTCAGTTTCCTGCTTATGGGCTGCATCCAGGACAAGAAGGTGGGCTTCCGACATGCCTTGCAGGTCAGTCTCACCTACCTGTCTTTCTGCCCCACCTCCCCTGCGCCTGCACCTGGGTGCACAGCCTGGCTCCTGTATGCATTTTCTAGCACCTACTTCTGCTCGAGGTGGGGGTTCTGTATTTGCCATCATCTGTCCTTCCCAGCCGACAGTGCGGGCACCCTGCTCCTCCTTTTGATAGGCAGCAGGGGGAGGAAGGCCATGTGGTTCTGCCCCTCTACAGAGGGCATAGCTAGTCCACACTCTCTCTTCTAGGTATCTCTGCATCTCTACAGGAAAGGGCACTTAGTTCAAAAGTCACTCACACACTCTAATCCCACCTCAGATCCAAAGAGGTAACCCCACCCCAATCATGTGGAGTGTTGATGGTACTGTGGCTCCTTGGAGTCTTGCCACCTCTGTGTCTTCAGATGAGCCTCACAGCTCAGCAATAGGCCTGCTCAGACCTCCTGAGTCCAGATATGCACTTTTCAGGAAGCTCCTTGACCACTTTGCAGAGTGACAGCCCAGGAGCACATGGCCATGTCCCCTCTGCGAGACCCTGGGGGCAGTGGCCAGCTGGTTAATCTCTGACCTTCAAAAATTTCCTGATGGTGAAAAAGCAGCTGTGATATAGTTTCTTCATCACCTGGCCTCTGTTCTAGTTGCAAGTAACCTATCACATATCACAGTAATGGCCGGTTTGTCTTGCACGCCTCCTGAACTGCCCTTCAGGGCCTGCAGGCGTAAGGCTCACGGAGGCTAGTCATTTGCCTGAAGTCCCTGTCTTCACACTCTGCTCCTGTGTGATGTGCGTGTGTCCATAAACCTCCATTCTGCCCACCATTCCTTGAGGAGCCGACACTGCCAAGACCCTGACCTTATGGTTAGTGGTCCCCTCGCAAGGTTCTCCCAGCTGTGATGAGGCAGGGGTCAAATGCTGCCCCAGCCCCGGTTGAGTATAGGCTTCTATTGAACCCACAGGATGAAGTGAATCTGTGGAGTGCTTTTGACATGGCATGATTTGTTTATTCTTTTATTTTTAAAAATATTTGTTGGGGCTGGAGAGATGGCTCAGCAGTTAAAGCACTTGTCTCCAGTGCCTAAGGCCCTGGGTTCAATTCCCCAGTACCCACATACGCCAGACCCACAAGGTGGTGGCCCTGGTGCGTTCTCTCTCTCTCTCTCTCTCTCTCTCTCTCTCTCTCTCTCTCTCTCTCTCTCTCTCTCTCTCTCTGCTTGAAAATGAATAAATAAAATTAAAAAGTATTTGTTTATTTACTTACATGCAGAGATAGAAGAAAGACAGAGAGAATGGGTATGCCAGGGCCTTTAGCCACTGCAAATTCCAGATGCATGCACCACTTTGTGCATCTGGCTTTATGTGGTACTGAGGATTGAACCCAAGTCTTTAGGCTTTGCAGGCAAACATCTTAACTGCTGAGCCATCTCTCCAGCCTCTATTTATTTATTTTTATTTGTGTGTGTTTGCACACAACATGTGTGCAGGGTCTCATGCATCTATGTGTATACATGCACATATATGCCAGAGTCTCTTGCTGCTGCAAATGAACTGCAGTCACGTGTGCCACTTTTGCATCTGGCTTTACGTGGGATATAGGGAATTGAAGCTGACTGACAGGCTTAGCAAGCAAGTGCCTTTAACTGCCAGTCCTACATGGTCTTTTCAAATGTCAGCAACACAGTTGTGATTAGAACTGTGTTGGTAACACATTGAATATCTTAGATGCTGTGCTAATCTGTGCTAGATATGAGAATGATCACATCATGCAAGGAAATGGAGGCTCCTAGGGCCCACAGCTAGTGAGGGGTGCAGGGTTTGGCTGCAGTCTGCCTGACCCCAGCACTCTGCTGGCTCTGCTTCTGGCTCTGTCCTGCCATGTGCTGGGCTCTCAGGGACCTCTGAGTATCTAGCCTCAGTCCTGGAGCTTACAGCTGGGTATGTAGGTACTAGGGAGGTGCTACTGAGTCCTAACTCGTCTAGAACCTAGTCTATCTGTTCATCCCTCTCTTAGGGGAGCATGGGTTGAGGCCCTGGTAAAAGGGCAGCAGGATCCGACTATGAGAACAGTTTTGTTGTGAACTTGACGGAGAGGAGGGTTGTTGGCCTTTGTGAGGCCTCCCAGAAAGTTTCAAAATTCTGTCAGTTTAGTTGCTGGAGCCTGGTGTTTGGCCAGATACTTTCTAGAGTCTTTTCAAGTTTTTCTAAAAAATTAAGTAATTGTGGCTGGAGAGATGGCTCAGCAGTTAAAGGTACTTTCTCTCCCTTTCTCTCTCTCCCTTTCTTTCTGTTTGCAAATAAAAATATTTTTTTAAAAAATTAATTTATGAGCCGGGCATGGTGGTGCACGCCTTTAATCCCAGCACTTGGGAGGCAGAGGTAGGAGGATTGCCATGAGTTCAAGGCCACCTTGAGACTATATAATGAATTCCAGGTCAGCATGGACTAGAGTGAGACCCTACCTCATAAAACCAAAAAAATAATTAATTTATTTACTTTTTGAAATGTCTTATTACATCTGCCTAGGCTGTTTCAAACTGCTCTTCTCAGTGATCCTCCCACCTCAGCTTCCTGAGGGGTGGGGCTACAGACTGTTATCAACAGTCCCAGGGCTTTGTGTATACTAGCTATAGGCAAGTGCCCTACCCTCAGAGTCCCATCCCCAACAATTTCTGTGTGTGTGCATATGTATTGCTGGGGTTCAAACCTAGGGCCTCATACGTGCTGGGCAATTGTTCCACCACTGTACAAGCTTTCTCATGACTTTTTAAAATTTTATTTACTTAAAAGAGAGAGAGAAGGCAGATATAATAGGTGTGCCAGGGCCTCCAGCCACTTCAAACAAACTCCAGGTGCATGTGCCACCTTGTACATCTGGCTTTACATGGGTTCTAGGGAATCAAACACAGGTCCTTGGGCTTTGCAGGCAAGTGCTGCAACCACTGAGCCATCTCTCCAGCACTCATGCCTTTTTGAGTCTGCTGGTCTGACTACTGACTCATGGTCCTCGCCTCTGCTGAAGGCCCCTTAGGAGGCAGGATTACTGAGCTAATAGTTGTTCTCTCCCCTGCAGGTGTGGAGGCAGATGCTGAGGCTGGGGCTCAAACCAGACCAACACAGCTACAACCTGCTATTGGGGGCAGCTCGGGACTGTGGTCTGGGGGACCCGGAGGTGGCCTCCAGACTACTTCTGAGGCCCCAGGAAGAGACTCTCCTGCTCCAGCCCTCAGCAGGCAAGCAGAGGACAGGGAGGAAAGGCCAGGCCAGGGCAGGCCATGGTGTGTCAGCCAGACTGCATGCGGAGGCTTTGGAGAAGCAGCTGTTTCTGGAACCCTCTCAGCAACCTGACAGTCGTCCAGAGCCTTCTGAGGCCAGAGTACCCAGCAGGGCCCAGCTTGAGGGAGAAATCAAGACAGACTTGGACTGCGTAGCCACCCTCACCCCACTGGCCCTGAAGCCACCTCCCTTGGAGCAGCAGGTCAACCTCCTGACCTTTGGAGTGCTCTCCCCTACTGTGGTCTCCTTTGGGACAGTGGTCACTTCTGCTGATAGGCTGGCCTTGATGGGGGGCCTGGAGGGCTTCCTGGGTAACATGGCAGAGCATGGGCTCCAGCCAAACATCAAAACCCTCACTCTGCTGGCTGAGGTGGTGGAGCCGGGGAGCCCTGCAGAGTCCTCACTGCTGACTGTCCTGGACGGGCTCCAGCTGAAGGCTGATGTGACATTCTTCAACACACTGATAAGGAAGAAGAGCAAGCTGGGGGACCTAGAGGGAGCAAAGGTAAAGGGTTTGGGACTCTTTGTGGGGACCCTCCTCCCTTTCCCTCTGACCCTGGGATTGTGGAACATGGCTCGCCAGTCAGCGGGTGTGCCTGGCCTTGAGTGAAGCTGGGCATTGAGTCAGAAATGAGCCAAGTGTGCCCCAGCCTCTTGGAGCTCATGGATAAGATGGGGAAGGAGATGCCAAACATGTCATTGCATTGATGAGGGGACACAGTACAGGCAGGAATCTCAGGAACTGGACTAGTGTCATCCAGTCAGGCTTGAGAATCACCATGAGGGGCTGGGACTATGGCTTAGTTGGTAGCATGTTTGCCTAGTATGCACAAAGTCCTGGGTTCAGTCCTCAGCTTCGGCACTGCTGGTATGTGTGGTGGCGTGCTGGGGCTTTGTCCTTACATAGTCAGTTCTTACACCTGTTGAGGGTCAGAGGAAACATTGTCTCTGCCTTCAGGTCCACAGTGCAGAACATCTTCCTCTGGACAAGCGGGAACCCAGCTAGTCTGAGGAGGTAGCCCTCTTCCTTGGCGCCAGGCCCAGCCAGCACTTCCCACTGTGGTCAGAACCCCTGCCCTGTCCTGGGAGCTCCTGAGCCCCTGTGCCTTGGCTTGGCATGGTGCATGAAGGACTAGCTGAGCATCAGTAGAGGGTCAAGGGAATGAAGTGTTCATGAAGAAGGGACATGCTGGGATGTGCATGCAGAGAGGCCAGTGGTACCATGTGGTCAGCAGAGGGACTGGGAAGGCTTTAGCAGAGCTCTGTCCCTGAGATCTCCAGCACTAGGTGTGGCTAGGGCTTGAGGGTCACAGGTCACTCTTTCATGTCTGTCCTGCAGACACTATTGCCAATCCTGGCAAAGAAGGGAATCGTCCCCAATCTGCAGACATTCTGCAACCTGGCGATTGGGTGCCAGAGGCCCAAGGATGGTCTGCAGCTGCTTGCAGACATGAAGGTGAGAGGCCCAGGCCCACACAGGAAGCCCACAGTGGAGGGGAGGGATGCGGGTAGGGCAGCCCCTCTGAACATGCAGACCCTGGGGGAGCAGCGTAGGAATTGGCAGAGGTGGAGGGGTGCAGATGAGCCCAGAGGGATGGAAGGTACGTCCACAGCAGAGATGGCTCAGAAATCCTGGGGGGGGGGGTCAAAGGGCATTTTCCCAGCCCTGACCAGTCATGGTACACATCCTGCCCCTGGCTCCCATTGAGTCCTTGCTAAGTAGACTTAGCCCTAGCAATGGGAACTTCCTGGGAAACAAGTAATATCCCCCACATTGTGTCATCCATGCTGGTTCAGGCTGATCACCAGTAAACCCACAGCCAGGAGTGAGGAGGTGTCTCTTCTGCCTGTGAGAGTGGCACAATCTCCCTCCCCGAGCTCTGCAGGGCAGAGGGGAGAGCACGCTTGCTTTGCTTTGGGATTGGGAAGATAGCTGGATGTGGCTCTCAGGTTCTATCCTTTCCATTCCTGGTGGCTGGTCTGTAGAGAACCTGCTTGGCAGAGCCAGTGCCCAAGCTCTGTCCTAACAACTGCCGTGTCCATGACGTTCCAGAAATCCCAGGTGACCCCTAACACCCACATCTACAGCACCCTCATCAATGCATCCCTCAAGAAGCTGGACTATGCCTATCTCATTGAGATCCTGAAAGACATGCGGCAGAACAGAGTGCCGGTGAATGAAGTGGTCATCCGCCAGCTGGAGTTCGCTGCCAAGTACCCTCCCACCTTTGACCGGGTATGTGCACCTAGCTCTGGCCACTGCCACACCTGGTTCTGGCCTTTCCTTTGGCATCTGGTCCCTTGCTGACGGTTGTCCAGCTTTCCATGAGAGAAACCCTAGCCACCAAGTTCTTGTCCATGGGGCTTATTTCACCTCAGGCCATTCTCCCTGGGGGTCAGACCAGGCTACTTCTTGCCTCAGACGTTTGTATTCCCTCTCCTGTGGATAAGCTCTCCCAGTGGTTTCTCCTGTGGATGTTCAAATGGCCACTTTTGTTGTGTCTTTTTGAGGCTGCCCAGACTGGCATCGAACTCCTGGGCAGCACTGTAGACCATGGTCACTGAGACACAATTGTCAGGCAGGCCCCATGGCACGGTAACTTTGCCGGGGCCCTGGCTCCCCACTGCAGTGACTCCCAACATGGACTGTAGTTTTTCTGCCCTGTCCAGGTAGTCTCCTCAAAGGGAGAACAGTGGGGTATGAGGCGGCTGCTGTGTCAGGTTATTAACATTTTGTTCACATCCTTTGACCATACTCCCTTGCCTTTCCAATTCCAGTACAAAGGGAAGAATACCTACTTGGAGAAGATTGATGGCTTCCGAGCTTATTACAAGCAGTGGCTGAAAGGGATGCCAGCAGAGGAAACCCCACATCCCTGGCAGGAGTTCCAGTCCAAACCTAGGGGGCACCAGGACAGCTCGGGGGAATGTGGTATAGATAAAGGCTTTGGGGGCAGATGATGGGGTGCACAGCTAAAACAACCAATGTTTTCCACATTAAAGACGAGTGAAAATGCTGGGGTCACCAACCCAGAATCAGATACAGTGTTTCCTAGGCATTGGTTTGAGGACAGACGCTGGGTTCACCACAGGTCAGGCGCCTTTGCACGCCATCTCAGCTCACCCTTTCCAGGTGGTCAACCATTACTGATGAGAAGTATCCTTGCTCATGGCTACATAGCATCTGTGAGGTAGAGCCAGGACTGAGTCCCAGGCTGACACAGTGTTCTGGAGATAGCTCAGCATTTAAAGGTACTTGCTTGCAAAGCCTGCTGGGTTTGATTCCTCAATACCCACATAAAGCCAGACACATAAAATGGTGCATGTGTCTGGAGTTTGTTTGCAGTGGCAAGAGGCTCTAGCATGCCCATTCACTCTTTCTCAAATAAATACAAATACTAAAAAAAAAATTTAAGCCAGTTAAAAATAAAACACAAAGGAACATCGGGTCAAGAGGTTTAAAGGTTTTATTACTACAAACCACAGCTGGTGAACACACCAGAGCCTTCACCTGTAGTCACTGCTCTCCAGCTCGGTCCTGGGGCACTGTTCTGAGAAGAACGATCCCAGGAAAGGAAGGGGTGGCCCAAAAGCCAAGAGCCCCCAAGGTCCAAAGTCCAGAAGGAAGGAGACTATGGCCTCAGCCGGAGCAGCCACGACAGCCACAGTGCGTACACTCGATGATGCGACCCTGCAACGGAGGACACAGACATACATCGTCCACACCCCTCACTGTCCCACCGGAGCCTCTTAGGATGCCAGCGGGACACTGCAAGACACTTGTCAAAAAGCCTTTGACAGCTTCAAGTGGAAACTGAGAAATTATATTTATAAATAAATTGTAAGCACATAGTTCTTTAATATTTGAAATGAATAAAAATGAGTTCCCTCATGAAAATGGAAACAGCACTGCTGACCCTGAAGTTACATCCCTGTGCAGTTAATTCATACAACCCCAGCAGATATACTTGCCAGAAAGAAACCTTGTGTAGATGAATCTTTTTACCAGTGAGCTGAGGGGGTTCCTCCATCTGAGTTCCTGTGACCACAACTGTGTCATCTCACAGGCAGTGTCTGGGGCCTGCCCAGCCAACTAAAAGCCACAGGGCACTGGTTTGTACTTGCTCCTTCTCTTTAAGCAAGCAAACGGTCCTCTGGTGAAGATGTGTCAAACTCTAGCCAAGGATGACCTTGAACTTCTGATCCCCCTGCTTCTGCTTCCCTAGCGCTGGGATTACAGGCATTCCTCACCACACCTGGTTTATGTGGAGCTAGGAACTGAACCCAGGGCTTTGTGCATGCCAGGCAAGCACGCTACCAACTGGAGGTGTATCACCTACCCTCAAAGCTCAGCTGAATTAAGACAATTTCTGGTCTAGGGCCAGACCACCCTGAATGTGCCCAATTTTGTCTAAAATGGTTTTTGTTTGGGCTACAAGCTGAGGCAGGCCCCCTGGGCCCGACACCCCCATGGAATCCCAGGGCTCTCAGAGAAGGGACGTTTCTGCCACTCTCCCACCCCTTCCCTTGCTTGCTCTCCACCACTCCACAGAGCCTCCCCATGGTGCAGAGATGATCTGTTTGCTGAGCTGAAGCCCAAAGAACCAAGTGGAGCCACGCTGAAGACAGCCTATCTGGCCTAACCTCCTCCTGCAGAGGGCCTGGAGCCCAGCTCAGCTGCTGCACATCCTCTGCCTCAACCTCCCAATGGCTGGGATTGCAGGCAAGAACCACCATTCCAGGCTCTGAAATCAAGTTCTGACAGGAGAGCTGTAGTGATTCACATTTGTGTCACTGGAAGGACTAGAGAGAAAGGGATAGGAACAACTGGCTGGCTTCCTGTCTGTTCAAGCCTTCCTACCACTTCAGAAGTAAGGAGAGGGGTTCATTTACTTGCTGACATAAGCCCCAGTCAAAGAATCACCTCTAAATCCCAGCTAACAAAGACCACTTGACCAGCAGGCCTCCAGTGAAAAAACTACATCCCAGTAAAACCAAGTATCCAGGGGTCAGCTAAAGCCGAGCTTGGACAGAAAACAACACGAAAGCCAGCCGACATTACCACTTCCAACTTGCTTTTGGGGACCCGGCAAATGCAGTTTGTCCCAAAGTTGGTGTCCCGAGTCTGAATGCAGCGAAGGCAGCACAAGTTTTCATAGCCCTGCTTCTTCCACTTTGCAATCAGGTTTTTGTCTGCATAACCTTCTTTAATGCAGTACTCATAGAGTTCTAAAAAGAAATACTTCATTTTAGTGGTAAGAAAACAATGCTCACTGCGTTTGTAAGAATAAGGATCATCACTGGCCAATCGTGGTGGTGCACACCTTTAGTCCCAGCACTGGGGAGGCAGAGGTAGGAGGATCACTATGAATTTGAGGTCACCCTGAGACTATAGTGAATTCAAGGCCAGCCTGGGCTACAGTGAGACCCTACCTGGAAAAACAAAAAATCATTATTGAGGCTGGGAAGGTGGCTCAGCAGTTAAAGGCATTTGCTTGCAAAGTCGGCCTGGGTTTAATTCCCCAGTATCCACAACAAAGCCAGTGGTCCATGCATCTGAGTTTGTTAGCAGCAGCAACTAACTCTCCCAATTTTTTCCCCCTGCTTTTCTGAGGTAGGATCTCACTCTAGCCCAGGCTGACCTGGAATTCACTGTGTAGTCTCAGGGTGGCCTCAAACTCATAGTGATCCTACCTCAGCCTCCCAAGTGCTGGGATTAAAGGCATGTGACACCATACCAGGAAAAACAAAAATATTTTAAAAGAAATCATTACTAAATTTTGATTTTTCTTTTTTTTTTTTTTTTTTTGAGATGGGGTCTCACTGTAGCCCAGGCTGGTCTTGAACTATGGCAGTCCTCTTGCTGGGCCCAAGTTCCTACATGCAGAATCATAGGTGTGAACTACCATACCTGGCCTTTTATAAATCATCAAATAATCCTGAAAACTGTTCAGTACAAAATGCCAAGATGGGGCTGGAGAGATGGCTCAGCAGTTAAGGTGCTTGCTTGCCTGCAAAGCCTAACCACCTAGTTCAATTCCTCAGTACCCATGCAAAGCCAGATGCACAAAATGGAGCATGTGTCTGGGGTTACTTTACAGCCGCTAGAGGCTTTGGCATACCCATTCTCTCTCTGTCCCCCTCTCTGCTTAAAAAAAAAAAAAATTATAAAATAGAAAACTGTCAAGAGAATCCAGCCACTTACCTCTACTTATAGCTTTCCGCTTGTAAAAGAGGTCAAAGATGTAGCGGGTTTTCTGGTGGTGTATCCTGAAAATGGGCCACAGAGATTCCACCTTCCTCTTTCCCTCGTGAGGCTCCGTTTCAGCTAAGGAGAAGTAAGTTTCAGCTAGGGACAAGACTGCAGGCCTGCTCTGGACATCCAGATAGTTGTTAGGAAGAAGCCTGGCTAGTCCTGATGTTCTTCCCTTTCAATCCAGCAAACACAGCCTTGCCCAGCCTGCCTTCCCAATGGTCAAATAGGCTCCTCACAAGAGCTTTTGCACCTTTACATTCTGCAATGTCCTCAGACCT
>PVHP010007675.1:0-55833 GCA_004024765.1 Zapus hudsonius | reverse complement strand
GGAACCTCATGGATCACTTTGGTCAACAGCTCAGTGAGGGAAGGGACCGGTGACTGGAACCCGGGGCTTTCAGACTGCTTAATTATTCACCGATTTAAACATTCTACCCTGCTACTCATGGCCCCTCTTGCCAGTTGACACCCACTATTTACTCTTTAGGTTGCAGTATGCTTGTGAGGATTTTATGTTTTTGAACTTATTTAGGATTGGCCTCCTCAGGAAGTTTTTATCTACTCCTTTCTCATGTAGAGTTCTAGACAATAAACCATGATAATTCTCTTCCCACCTCCATTTTCCCCCTCTCAAATCCACCCTCCATCATATTCACTCCCTCACCCTCTCGATTTTGTTTTATGTCATCATCTTTTCCTCCTCTTATGAATGATTTGTGTAGGAAGTATTAGGTACTGTGAA
This sequence comes from Zapus hudsonius, assembly GCA_004024765.1. NCBI lineage: Eukaryota > Metazoa > Chordata > Mammalia > Rodentia > Dipodidae > Zapus > Zapus hudsonius. The sequence goes on along the minus strand of PVHP010007675.1, from coordinate 55,419 downwards.
GTCATGAATATCAAGGCCATTTGTGTCTGTAAGTTTGAATTGTAAGCAGTCATTCCCTTCCTTTTCCTGTTACATTCTTTCCACTACCTCTTCTGCAATGGACCCTGAGCCTTGGAAGGTATGATAGAGATGTCCCTGTGCTGAAACCGCCACAGTCACTTCTCAAATTTGGTATTCTTTTTTTTTTTATTGTCCATAATGAATTACAATATTTAGTGGGCAAACAATGAGTTCCCCACTGCCCTCCCCTCCCCAATCCGCTGGATAACCTCCTCCATGGGTTGTCTGGATCAGTCCTTGTGACAGGGGACCATGGTTAGCCTAGTATTCAGCCAGGTTCTCCTGGCCATGCCTCTGGATAATCTCCCCCACCACGACTCTCACAATCTTTCCGCCCCCTCTTCCGCATAGTTCCCTGAGTTGTGGTGGATGAGTATTAAGGCTGCTTTAAGGTTGTGAGCTTAGGGGTCTTTGTGTCAAAAATAGTTGGTTTCTGTCTCACTGGCTTTCAAATTTGGTATTCTTAAAATAAATAATCATCACTACTTTTCAAAGAATTAGTCAATTTGATGTTGGCTTGAGTTGGCATACAGGTATAAGTTACTTATATTCGTTTTAATTTAAATATATTGTGAGGTTAACTTTTTCCTTAAAATTTAATAATGTATTCTAATCTTCTTTGTCCGGTGAAGCTTTTATGTTATGTAAGGGATTGTATGCAACTTTTATTCTAAGGTTCACAGAAAGTAGGTATAAGTGTTTTTCTGTTCTCTCACGGATTTTGGAAATTGTTTTTAATATGTCTTCTATAAAAATTATATTAAAAATCATCTTTTTCCATTCCTATTCTGTTGTCCACTACATTTAATGTTACCACTTGAAACCCATTGGCTCACAAAACAAGTGTTTGCTTCTTTCATGAGGCTTACAGATTAGTTAAGAAGATAAAGCCAAATAAAATAAATAATTATAAATTGTAATGTATTAATATAAATAATTATAAACTGTTCTCTTTCATGTGTGAACTCAGGGAAGGTTTTCTAGGTAAAGAAATATTTGTGCCTAGAATAAGAGATTTCATGTGAATTAAGTGAAAGAAATATAACATTAAGAAAGTATTATTAATATCTGGTGGCAATAGGTATCACAGCAGGGTTATGTGGGCTGGGCTTTTGGAGATGAGGTGAGGAGAGTTTGGCTACTGGATAACCTGGAAGAGGAATGAGATTTGATAAACTAATGGAAGTAAATCATGTAGGGCTTTTTAGATCGTTGTTTAAATATCACATGCTTCAAGCATTTTAGATAAGGAAGTGATGACAGGATTTGGTTTGGAAAAGGTACTTACTTCTGTCATATTAGATTAAAGAGAAGCCTGAAGTAATTTAGACCAGATTACAAGCCACTGCAGTTGTCCTAGCACAAGGTGATATAGCTTGCCTAGGGCGTCAGTAGAGGGAGACCAAAGAAAGCTAACTGTTGAGACAAGTAGTTTCAAAACGGAGGTCTGAATGCATTCACCTTCTAGAACCTTTTAAAAATATATTAAGACAACACCATTTACTTTAGCCTCTATTTATGCACTTTTGGTGATACTATATTGTCCATGTAGTTCTTATGCTTCTTGCTTTGTTGTGTAGGTCCTAGTGAATAGTTGTTTGAATTGCCTGGATATTTACTATTTACAAATTACATGAGTGCATTACAAAATCATATGTTTGTGGCTTATCATGTAATAAATAAATAAATAGCTGTTAGAGGTAATTGTGAAGTATTACTAACTGAAGCTTCCTTTTAGATATGTCTTGGTTAGCTTTCATCAGTTAAAAGGAGGGGGAGTAGTTGGTAATAATAGGGTTTGGCAAAACACCTAATAACCCCTAAGATGAGGAGAATGATGCCTAATATTAGAACAAAAAATGCAGTGTGTAATGAGATACGTGTTCGATTCCCAGGACCCATGGAAAGCCAGATAAACAAAGTGGCACATGTGTCTGGAGTTTGTTTTCAGGCACAGGAGGCCCTGATGCAACATTCTCTCTGTCTGTCCACGTCTCTCTCTTAGGTAAATATACAAAGAAAATAAAAAAGGAAAAGAAAAAGGGATAGAAATGGAGAACGTTAAGGACTGGTGCAGTCAGTTGCTAAAATGAGAAATTGTCTTTTTGTACCGACTGCAGAGTTTTGAAGTTAGTGGAAGGGAAAAGGAGTTTTAGTGGGTCAAAGGCGCTGCTTCTTGAATCATCTATTATCACACATATTTGGAAGCTGTGTAATTTACAGTATTTTCACATTTAAATTTTTGCCAATCATATTTTTTTGGAAATAAACGTGTCAAATAAATTAATCTGGTACTGGAATCCCCCTAAATGAGGCTTTTCTTTTTAGTTATTTCTCTTATTTTAAAACTATTAAATTTTTAACTATTTCTATAATGTCTGCATTTTTAAATGATTTAAATTTGGTGATTTGAAGTAGCTGTAGTAATTGACACTTAATTTTTTAACTGTTTTGTAATAAAGCTTAATACTTAACTTTCTTGATATGGAAGGTGAGACCTATCTACATTCATGAATATCAAAGGCAAAGGTAATTTTATTTTGAATGCTATTTATTAAAGAATATTAGGTGTGAGCTTATTTAATTTTAATGTTTTTAGTTATTTCTATAAGTTAGGTTGTTTTCCTATAAAATTGAAATTTGTAGTTTTTTGCATTAACTTTAAATATTTACTTTTCTAAAACAAATGTATTAATTAAAATTACTATTCTACCTTGTTTTATAAGTATTTCTGGTGTTGAGAGGCTTACTTATCATTCTATATTTTATGTAATCCCCTTGAAGATTTAAATATAATATAGTATTCTTGAAAGACAGTTGATCGTGGGAGGTTAAGTCCCTCTATTGTTTATGAATTGTTTTTATAAAATCCAAAAGAGTTCTATTTCCTGACTGATAGCCATCAATAGAAAAAAGGTGAGATAAATGTAAATATTGATATGTTTAGTCTCGGTTTCTCAACTCTAATTGTAGGAAAGCCATGCTTTCCTTTTCTGTCCTTCTCTTTCTTCACTTGGGGAGGTTTTACACTACCTGGTACATAGAGATTTAAGATTTTTATGAGGAAAATAATAAAAAAATATATAGCACAATACGTATCACATAGAACATAGTACCAACAAATATTACCATCTATTTTCATCTTAATTTCCTGATTCATTTTAATCCTGAAATAAGTTTTGAATTTGTTCTTTCACTTTTAAAAAATAAGATAGAAGCTTTACAAAATAAAATTCTTTATTAAAAATTTATGTAATTTCTGGCTGGCAAGATTGCTCAGTGGTTTAGACACTTGTCTCCAGAGCCAAACGACTTGTGTTCGATTCCCCAGTACCCATGTATAGGGATGCACAAAGTGGCGCGTGCATTATGGAGTCTGTTTGCAGTAGCTGGAGGCCCTGGCATGCCCATCCTCTCTGTCTTTGTCTTCTTTCTCTGCTTGCAAATAAATAAATGAAATTATTTTTTAAAGTTTACATAATTTCCTCCCAGTGCTCTGTTTTGTCATCCCTCTCCTGTACTCCTTCATGGAGCTCTCACTTTCCCCTACTATTTCCTCTTCAATATTGATGTCGTTTTTTTCTGCCCTCCTTCATCATCCTTGGGAACCTCTTGGTTTGCCTAATATTATGCAGGTCTTATGCTGATAACCACAGCTGCTGTGAGACCTCGAATACAGTGATCACTTTATATCTGGAGGACTGCCTTCCAATGCATTCCTTTACATCATTTTGCTCTTACATTTTTTCTGCCACTGTGGTTCCTGAGCCACTGGAAGGTATGATAGAGATATCTTATTATGTGCTAAACACTGAACTCAGAGATTGTGAACTGTATAATTTTGAGTAGATTTTCAATATCAGACATGAGTTTCTTCCCATAGAGTGACCTCAACTGTCACTTAAAAAATCACCAACAAATATTGCCCACATGAAAGTAAATACCTGCTTTTAAAATAGGTGAATGTGTCTATGTAGTAAGTGAAACTGAACAAATATGTTTTCATATCCATCGAGTACTTGAGCAAATATTTATTTTATTAAATATGTATAGCTCACATTCTATATGACAAATTTCTTTAGCCCTTTGATCCTTTGAGCACATTAGGATAAAAAAGTCGACTACACAAGAGCTGGAAATATGGCTCAAGTATTTCTTCAAATAGCTTTTAATATCATTGTGATATAGTGATTTGTTGTGTAGTTTGAGATATTTAAGTTCAGACTTGTCAGTTTTGTGAGGGAGTGACAGGGATTAGAGAAATTAGTAAATAATTTTTGACTTTTAACCAAAAAATAACTAAAGTGAAAAATACTAGTTATATCACTTGAATTTAGGAAGACTTGGCTGATTTTTAATAATTAATAATTTTTTTCTGCCAATGAGCATTAGATTACTGCTGACTTTTTAATGTCATAGTACCTTGTGGTAGTTTCTCTACAATATTTAAAGATATATGCCAGCTTTTTCCCTGTACTGTCCATTAGAAGTCATCTTTTCAAATGTCATAAGGAAAATATCTCTAGAAGTTCATACATTCCATTAACATAATGTGAGGATTGGTCACTTCCATTGTTGTCTTTTGTCAATCTTCATCGGAGCTTGCAGAGTAAGTCTATATGCCTGCATGTGCCTGGCAACTGTTACCTAGTGACAGTTTCAGCTGCAGTAGCCATTGGCTGTGCTGTTGATTGGGGCAGGAGGACCGAGTCACCTTTTGGATGGTGAGTTCTGCATCAGCTCAGGAGGAGGAAGAGGAGGAGGAGGAGGAGGAGGAGGAGGAGGAGCAGTGCTCAGGCTCAGGTGGAGGCAGTGAGACAGAGATTGTAAAGAATCTCCCCGTGGCTTCCTGATAACTGCATCTCAGTCAATCGGACTTCTGAATCAAGCAGCCCAGCCTAACAGCTGATAAGAGTGAATGTGGGTGAGAAGCATTACTTTATACCTGTAACAAGAGAACTATTTTGTGATAAGAGAAACTCGAATGTACAAGGAGGAATATCCTGAGGCTGTTATAAAAGAAGACGGACTTCCCTGAATGGTGTGGCACTGCAGGAGAAAATAACTTTGAGAAGAATGCCTTCTATTAAGCTGCTGCATTGTTCCTGAGGAAATGGTTTTATTTCTAGTTCATGCTATTTCTTCAAAAGCTATGACAACAAAAGAGTGACAGGAGACTCTGAAATGCTTACACTTGAAAAAGACTTTGGCAAATGTTAACCTGCTGCTAGGATGACCTTGGAAGCCTTTCGGATGGATTCTGTTCTGCCAGTATTTCAGTATTTCAAAGTGGAGGATTTAAACTTGATCTTTTGAGGTATTTTAAAACAAGACTATTTTCACAGCCTACCTGATGGCCCTTGTTTTAATTGAGCTATTGCTCAAAATAGAATGCAGAATTAGAAGAGGCATTTTCTTAACACATGGCTGCTACATAACTGCAAATATAATAAACAAGGTAATTTTTCACTTTTAGAAGCTTTAGTTAAAGAAATGCTATACTATGTTAATCACCTAATGGAAATAGTTAGAAAAGTATAGATAAATAGAATATGCAACCTAATAGAAATACATAAGTAATAAATAATGGCAGCATTTCAGTCACATAACCTCAGTGTATAGGGAAGTTTCTGTTGCTGTCTAAATTTCTTCTACATTTGCATATATGTGAGATTGGCAACATCTCAAAGCAAAGGTGAGAAGTTACTTTGAGCTATGTATTTTATTATGCTTCATTATAAGATGGCATAGCAAATAAAAGTTTTTTTTTTAGTTATAAATGCTGAAATGCACAAGAAGATTTTGTTTTGAAATAGAGGTGGTATAAATTATAGTGCTGTTAGTAGCAACAGTAACTATAATGGATAAAAATCTGTTTTCATCTAAATGTTTAAAAATGAATGTAGAATTGAGACCTTAGAAGTCTATCCTATATTTCAGATGTTAATGCACTAATTTACTGCATATTATCTCCTATATTAGAAATTACCTTTTTTCCTCATAAACATTATTCTGTTTCATTGTGCACATATAGAGATGACTATTTTGGAATGAATATTGATAGAATTATTTCTTTCCTTAAAGAAAGTGAAAGAGAAATGAACGTAAAGTGGACCCATTAGCCTCAAATATAAACCGAGTCTAAGGGCTCTTTGTTTCATGAACTTTTTCTTGGCTTTCTAACCATAGCTGAGATTTAATTATTTAAATTTTAAAATATGAATGCACTTTTCATCATAGATGAAGCAAGAAACCTCAGACAGTTTAAGTCTGTTTCTTTTTACTTTCTTTTTAGTTGATCCCTAAAAGACTACCTCTCTTAAGAGCAGAAATGGCTCACAGAAGCTTTTCTTGTACCTGGCATTTGATTTTTTTTAACAGATTTAATTTTTCATAGTACTAAGTAATAAATCCATTTTCTCTAGAAGTGCCTTGTGTCTGTACAAAGTCGCATGAGAGCACTGGAGGGAGCTAATCAGAGACCTGTTTTCACCTTTCTAGCTCATCCTCCTCCCTTGCCCCCAAAAGCTGAGATGTGTCACTGGTGAACTGAGGCTGATGAAGATACCTGAGCCCATTCTGTGATGCTCAGCATTCACAGAAGCACTGACACTGTCTGCTGAAGCAGGTTCTCAGACTCTCATGGGCACAGTTTAACAGATGCTGGCAGGGCACCTGCTTGCTGGAGCCACAACTGCAAGTTCCCTTAGTACCAAGCCATGAATGAATACAGGGGCACTGAATGGAGGATCTTGAACATGAGCAGTGACATTGCAAATGTGTCCGAACGCCACTCCTGCCCACTTGGATTTGGTCACTACAGTGCAGAGGATGTCTGCATCTTTGAGACAGTTGTTATTGTCTTGCTGACATTTCTAATCATCGCTGGGAATTTAACAGTTATCTTTGTGTTTCATTGTGCTCCACTGTTACATCATTATACTACCAGCTACTTCATACAGACGATGGCATATGCTGATCTCTTTGTTGGAGTTACCTGCTTGGTTCCTACTCTGTCCCTTCTCCACTACTCCACAGGTGTTCAGGAGTCACTGACATGCCAGGTCTTCGGATATATCATCTCGGTTCTGAAAAGCGTGTCTATGGCATGTCTTGCCTGCATCAGTGTGGATCGCTATCTTGCAATAACCAAACCTCTTTCCTACAATCAACTGGTCACTCCTTGTCGCCTGAGAATTTGCATTATCTTGATCTGGTTCTACTCCTGCATAATTTTCTTGCCTTCCTTTTTTGGCTGGGGAAAACCAGGTTACCACGGTGACATTTTTGAATGGTGTGCCACCTCTTGGCTCACCAGTGCCTATTTTACTTGCTTCATTGTTTGTTTACTTTATGCTCCTGCTGCCTTGGTTGTCTGCTTCACTTACTTCCACATTTTCAAAATTTGCCGGCAGCACACCAAAGAGATAAATGACCGAAGGGCCCGATTCCCTAGCCATGAGGTAGATGCTTCCAGGGAGGCAGGACATAGCCCGGATCGTCGCTATGCCATGGTTTTATTTAGGATAACCAGTGTTTTTTACATGCTATGGCTCCCATACATTATTTATTTTCTTTTAGAAAGCTCCCGTGTCTTGGACAATCCGACACTGTCTTTCTTAACCACCTGGCTTGCTATAAGTAATAGTTTTTGTAACTGTGTAATATACAGCCTCTCTAACAGTGTTTTCCGGCTAGGTCTGCGAAGACTTTCTGAGACAATGTGCACTTCTTGTATGTGTGTGAAGGATCAGGAAGCACGAGACCCCAAACCTAGGAAGAGGGCAAATTCCTGTTCCATTTGAAGAGAACTGTGCCGTAAATCTAATGTGATGGTGGGTTAGGATTGTTTGTGATTATCTGGAAATTTGCCACTAGAGAAATATTTATGTGAATAGTTGACTGAAATGAAGGATGAGATTAAAGGTCTCTGTTTCCTTTTTTTTTAATGGAAAAAAAACTAAAGTAAAGCATGTCTGAAGAGGTAAGCTCATGAGAGCATGTTAATATAAGTGTTCATTAATAGGAAAAAATTTCATTCTGAGGATGAAAAAGTATCTCAAATCTTCACGACACGAGCAAGCTCTTCTTTATCTCTTTCTCTTACTGTCCTTTCTGCCTCTCTCTTTGTCGTTTAGTCTTTTTCTCTTTGTATTTGTGGAGGTTATTATTTGCATTAACTGCCCTTTGTGAAATGCTACATATTATATATGTGGCCAAGTATAACCTCTTACATCAAAGTGTATTTTTATACACACTAGTCTGAAGTCCATAGTGGTCTATTTATAGAGAATATAAAGGAAGCATTGCATTTTGTTATTTATCATACAGCCCCCTTTATGTCTTTATAATCATCTCTGTCCCATAGCTTTTTTCTGCTATAAGCAAACTAGGGAACAATATTTTTGTTTCTTCTGTGTAACAGGACATTTGCTGCCCCCTTTTTGTTTTCAATTTCTCTCTCTCTGAATCATGTGATAACATACTCTTAGAAGTATCTTAGCTAATGAAAGAATATACTATAAAAGGCAATCAGAATATTAAATCAGTTATACTTTTCCACAAAGCAATTTAGTAGCATTTTTGGGTGGTGTGTTAAATATTTATAATAGCTTTTATCTGTTTTTTTTGAAGTTAGTTCATGTGCCTAATATAGTGTCTCTTTTGCTATAGTAAACCTTTTTTTCCTTAATAAACTCCACAGGTAGTCCTGATACAGACACATTACTCACCCAGTAGTGAACAAGCACTATTAATGCTACCTGGTATGTTCTCTTTCAAAAATCACAGGAGAGTAAAACACTGACATTTTTGTTAGGTCTACAGTGACTATTATGTCTACTAGTCATTTGTGTGATATGTATTAACACAATGCTATATTTTTACAACAAAGAAAATGTAAATGATATTATATGATCTGTGCCTAATATTTTCTTAGCACAGTCCATAGATCAATGTTGTTTTAGATTTCAAAATTGAAAATTGTATACAGAAAAACTTACTTTGAAAGGAAAATACTTTGTGTAGTTGAGATCTTTGCATTAAACAAAGCTGCATTCTTAGTGCTGCTGAGAATGTAATATACTTGACAGTTAAGAGCTATCAGTATTTTATTTTATAATAATCTGTTTTCACATGCAGATATTAACTTATTTTTTAGCATTTCCTGGGATTGTGTAATAAGCTTTTGGTGGGTTTAGATGCAAAATGGCATTTGGAACATGAGTCTTAAAGCTGCTATGAGCAGAACTTCTGCATTTTACTTATTTTTACCCTAAGTTTTTGACTGCAAGCTATTTGAAAACTTATATCAAATTAATGAGTATTTTTCTTCTTATAACTTATGATTACTTTGTTTTATGAAATGCATTTGATGAAATGTGCCTATGACTCTTTGATTTAGAAGCCAGCTGTGTTTGCACACTGATGGTTTGGCTTCAGAAGTATGGTAATCGAAATGTTGTCATTTTATTGAGGTTGTTCTGGACCCCTGTATATTTTTTAAACATGTGTGAAAGATTTAAAGTAAAGAATAAAATAGTATTCTGTATACCAAAATCAGACTTTGCTTCAGTTCACTAAAAAAACTAAAAACAAGAGTTACTTGTTCAGGAATCAAAATCTAATTGTTTTACATGTCTATAGTTGGATTTATATGAATTAGATTTCCCTTATTTGCAAGTGACATGCTTTTTAAGACATAGTGTGAACTTTTCAAATAACATAAATATGATCTTTAGTATTATGCATATTATTTGGGAAAGACTTGATTGCTTTAGAGTGCAAATATAGTTTAAAAGGACCCAGTAGATGTTCTGGACAGAAAAACTGAAGCTTTGTCTGTTGTATTTCCCCTTCCTGATGTTTCCTGGTGATATTTGCTAACAATTATGTGCCAGTTTCCCTGTAAAGTCTTACAGGCATTGTCACATTCCATCCTTGGCACAGCCGGTGGAGATCCTGCTGCTATTATTCTCAGTGTAGAGATGAGAAAACTCAAGTGATTCACCCAGGATCACTCAACTAGTCAGTGACAGGCTCCTGCACACTCAGCTGTCCTGGAGCCAAAACCCTTGCCCACACCAGTATGTAGCACTGTTGAATACACTTGACTTTGCCAGAAGACTAAAAAGCAAGCTGCACTGCTGTGCCTACAAAGGCCTTCAAACCTGTGGTCGCTGCTCTTTTTTTTTTTCTAGTTTTCTCATCTGAATTCTTTTGCTTCTTCCCTTGCAATATCATTTTCTTTTTGATCTTGAAAATTTCTTTTATAAAACCACAGTCTGATAAACCCAATCTTACCAGCTTACTTTGTAATCAAACTGAAACTTGGGGCATGGTATCTCCTTGTTACTACTTTTGTTCATTTGTTTTAGGATCTCATTGAATAGCTTTTTCAAAGCTCTCTGAATTTTTTTTTTTTTTTAAGAATCTTTTGAAGCAGAAAAAGGCTTTGTCAGACTGAAGAGTTAGAATGGGGAAAGTCCTGGCTTGGGCTCTTCAGTTATATGCGCAACTCTCGGGCAACAATGTAACTTGCGTGTGGCATATGTGTGTTTAACATTAAAAAAGTGATACTTATTTTAAAATGACTCTTCAAGCTCCTTTGTTTTAAAAGCATAACATATTTTCCCAACATGGTATTGTATTCTGTAGTAATTATCTTGTTTGGTTATAAATGACAATAAGAACTAATGTTGTGTTCTATAACTAAGGATTCCATTATATATCTGTTTCAAAGTTATGAAGTGTTGAAATGCTTTATAACTTATGAATATTTGAAACCTGGTCTGAAATTCTGGCCCTCATAACTTGTGTGGCCTTAGGTAAGGTACTGAGTGTTCCAAAACCTCATTGATAATATCAGAGACTTGTTTCTCTTGTTGGCCGAGATTTGAGGACTAACCACGACTGTGGTCCTGTCTTCAGCATGGCTTTTCACACAGAAAGTATTCAGAATTTGGAAGCTGCTGCTTTATCTTTCTGGGTGCCATGTTGATTATCATCACACTATAAAGATAATCAGTTCTACCTTAAACAGAATTAGTCTAATAAGAATTTGGATTTTCTAAGGTAACATTTTTTCTTTTTAAATATATTTAAACTCATTTTAGGTTAAATTCAGATGTTTTTAAATGTAGAAAAGTTATATAGTTTTTGAAGGCTCATTTCCTACGAATAGTTGTTTGTGGAGATAACATCGTGGTTAAAGATATCCAATGAGCAGAGGTTGTGATAAAACAATCTGCTATGAAGATGGACTACTTTCTTACTTTAGTGTATAATATACTCAGGGATATTTTATCACTTGTCTTCATAATTTGTATTTCCTCATGTATTAACATGGACTTAAAGACGTTTTGTCACATATTTTTCTGTTATTAGTAAACTTGTTTGCTCTGCATATAATGTAAGTTGTATGGTTAAAAATAAATGCTATCATTGCCTTAAAGGAATTTTTTCAGATCCTCCTCATTCCCAAAGCTAATAATTGTATATGGAAATGATGCAGCTTGGTAATTAGTTAATAAGCAGATAAAAGAGATTAAGATGCAGCGAATCTGCTAATGTAACATTCTGAGAAAAACATCAGCTGTGTTCAGGTAGAGCCCTCGCCCTGTGTGGTGGCACTTGTTAGTGAGTCAATGCTGTGTCCTGGTGTATAGGTTCCACTGGTGGCTCTGTTCCCTGAGCAAAACTTTAAGAGCATTCGCTATACAGTGACACTGTAAAACCAAGTGTATAGTTAGCTTAAAAAAAAAAAAAACAAAATTGGGCTGGAGAGATGGCTCAGCGGTTAAGGCACTTGCCTCCAGTGTGTAAGGCCCTCGGTTCAATTCCCCAGTACCCACATAACTCACAAGGTGTTGGCCCTGGTGTGTTTCTCTCTCTCCCTCCCTCTCTCCCTCCCTCCCTCCCTCTCTCTCTCTCTCTCTCTCTCTCCACTTGAAAATGAATAAATAAAATATTTAAAAAACTAAAACAATAAGAAATTGAAAACTGGATTTCTTTCCTCAATATTTTTCTTAAACAAAATTTTATTCAGTGACAGTTTTGCTTTATAATTTTAAAATCACTAACTTTAAGTAGGGAAAGAGATTGTCTTTGAAATTAACAAAAGTGATATGCTTAATTAAGAACTTTTGGGCTCTTTGTTATTTTTTGTTATATTTTGAAGTTTTTATATTTTCAAAGCTGAAACCTCACTCCTTGCAAAATATAACATGTCCAAGACACATGGTTTTAGTATATTATTATTTTTTAAGTTTTAATATCTGCTTTATCAAAGTATGTTTAAGTGCATTTTTCCAGGACCAGGATGCAACCTAAAGTATTTGCCTAGCATGCATAAGACCCTGCATTCCATTCCTAGCATCAAAAAAATATTTTTTTCTTAAATCTCTAGAGTCAACTTGAAATTCTTATTAATTATAAATACAGTAAGATTTGTAAAAAGAAATAAGAGAAATTATAGTCTCATTTCTTTAACAACTTATAAATTAAGCCTATCAATTTCTCTTAAACAATACCATTTACATATTTTTATTGTTGATATCTTTATTATCCTCAGTTAGATTCAGTGTATGTGCAAATCTTATGATGGTACCCCGTTTCCCTCCTCCCTGTCCCCAACCCACTGGGACCCCTCCTCAGTGGGCATACTGGGTCAGTCCATGGGGTAGGGGGTTATGAATAGTACAAGAGGTAGCCAGGTCCCTCCCTTTGTATGTTGTTACTGAGGGGCACAATGTCTCTTGATATTCTCCCCCACCATGGCTCTTACATTCTTTCCACCCCCTCTTATACTCAATTCCCTGAGTCATGGTGGGTGAGTTTTAGGTCTGCTTTATTGTTGAGATCTTAAGAGTCTCTGTACTTTTGTTTTAGGTTGTTTTGAATATCATTGGTGTCTGTCTCATTGACTATTCTGGGTTAATTGACTTGCTGTGATAGGTCTCTTGTTTATCACGGCACTTCCTCATAGGTTTCATTTGTGGCTTACACCATAGACCCGGAGTGGTTCATCTCTTGTTGGGATGTCAGCCATCATCCTGTGGCTTGTTGATGGAGTTGGATTGACCATGGCTGTCTGCCTTCTGAAATATACAAACAGAATCTCCATCGGAGAGTGAGCTCTCTCCGATGGAGATTCTGTTAGTATTTTTTACAAGTTTTAAAAATGTATTTGTTTGTGTGTGTGTGTGTGTGTGTGTGTGTGTGTGTGTGTGTGTGTGTGTGTGCATGTGTCTGAGTCTCTTACTGCTGCAGACAAATTATAGATGTGTGTGCCACCTTGTATCCAGCTTCAAATTTGGTATTGGGGAATTGAACCCAAGTCAGCAGGCTTTGCAAACAAGTGCCTTTAGCTGCTGGGCCATCTTCCCAGCCTACTGTTCTGTTTTTATTTCTTTTGTACATTGAGAATTTATTTCTTTTTTAAAAAATGGGTGTACTCTAGCATAGAGTCCTTTTTGTCTAAATCTCTATAAGCTTTAATATTTTTATTTACTTATTTGAGAGAGAGAGAGGGAGAGGGAGAAAGAAAGGGTGTTTGAAAGTGAGTATGGGTACTCTAGGGCCTCCTGTCACTGTAGATAAACTCTGCATGTGCCATGTAGTGGCTTTATATGGGTACTTATTAAATTTTCCATCAAGTAATGATGCTCTTATAATCTCAAACAGCTGATTTACTTATGAACAAGCAAGCCTTTTGATAGTACTCCAAAAGCAATAAAACAGCAGAAAACGAGTAATAGAAGTCAAGCTTGTGTGCAATTCTAGAATGCATATGACTTAAGTGAATTTATAATTACATCTTGAGTATTGCTTTATTAGTAGAATTTATTAATATGTTAGTTAAAAATAAATGGATATAGTTATACTCATGGCTAAGATTTATTATAGCACCAACAATTTTATGGCTTTTGATATTGTCAAATAATAAGTGAAAATATAAAGCAATTTCAATTCAGTTATAATTCATTTAAAAATATTTTTGGTGAGAGGACTAGGGAGATAGCTCAGTTCTCGCAAGCATGAGGACATGGGTTGAATCTCCAGTACTCATGTAAAATGCTGGATATAGTATAAGGATTTTGTAATCCCAGTGCATTTAATAATGATCATTAAGAAGAACTATCAGGAACATTTTTTCTTCCTTACTCTCATTCAGAATGCAATTTGTACAGTTTTTTCTTTACTGTCTTGATTCATTTGAGTTATCACTTAGAAAAATAAAAAATAAAGTTATCACTTTATTCTACATAAATATTTTTTTATATTAACTCTTCTTCTGTATTATTGTTATTATTGATACAGAATACTCACTCTGCAGTCCAACCTGACTTAGAACTCACAGCAGTCCTCCTGCTTTAGTTCTGAGCACTTGGATTATAGGTATGAGCCACCACATCCAGGTTATATTTTTATCTGCTTTTCTATCATAGGAGTTCTAGTTGAATAACCTATAGATTATTACTTATCCTATGAACTTTTTCATAGCTAGAAAGTGGTCTCTTTGTTAGGCAGCTCTGTGACTTATAAAATACCCTCTAATTGTGAGCCTAAATCTTAATTACTTATGAATATATTGGTGAGAAGGGAAATAATTATAGTTATCACATATCAGAAAGTGTTGTGTTGTTACCTATATCTTTCTAGCAATGAAATAACTACTTTCTCACAAATTGGGTTTGTGCCAGTCCTTTAAACCACTAATTGAGCGTATCTTAGAAGTGTAAACTGTAGACAGTTTATATCAAATTCACAGGTAGAGTTTATTAGAATTCTGTCTTCCCAGAAACATGGTAGACGCTGTAAATCAAAATAGCTGGTATGTGGGAATTGCCTTGCAGGTGAGTTTTCTGCATGCACAATTTTGAGGGTAATTATGCAAATTTTTGCAGGAGGTGTCTGTGCAATGGGAGGAGATTTTGGTTCAGCATTCACTCTCAAGACATTGATTATGTCTACTAGAGTTAGAACCAAAGTGTACTGTTCTCTTAAGCCACCTAGGTAGAATAAAACAGAAACATCAAAATTGCTCAGTAGACTAGTTAATATGGTCACAAAATCACATTCAATTCCATTTCCTGAAACATGCCCTCAGCCTCATTGGGGTGTATCACTGCCGAACTGTCCTCAACGAGCTTTAGATTCCTGGGAGCAACCAGATACCTGCAGAACTCAGCTGCTTATAGAGAGTAAACAAAAGTATTAGTTTGCTCCAAGCCTAAAAAAACAGACATTTCTCTTGTTATTATGATAATTTTAGCCTAAATATGTCTTTTGTGTGTATGTGATTAATAACTTTTTACCTCTGGCTGGATGATCAAGTTAACTTCACAACCATAACTACTGAATTTGTCAGGTACCCAGATGTCCTGGCTCAGCATCTTGCATTACCCAGAGAAAGTACCATTCTATGTTTCCCTCCTTCTCTGCTCACCATCATTTGCCAAAACCTAGTTTTGAGTTTGGAATTTAAATTAGGCACTCTCACCTTCTATTCACTCAGATTTCCATGTGGAAAAATGTTTATGTACATTCAGTGTGAATTAGTATCGGAGAAGCAAATGCCAATGCTACCTTCAGTATCTAACGATGGTGGTGCTGAATACATTTTCAGAACTAATCAGTTTTTGTTGATATATCTACGTGTCAGTGTCTGGCTCTCCTTGAACATAGGAATGTTCTAAAATGTAGCATTTACTTAGAAAACAGACCATGCCAATTAACTTACTTATAGATTAAATTCATGACTTCAATGGGGTTGTTTGCTAGCCAGGTTACCTAGCTTCAGAAATCAGACTTTGCCTCTATAGTTCTCGTTTTCCTACTTAAGAATTAAGAATGTTGACATTATATATTCTGCTTTTAAAAATATTACCCCAAGTACTACTAGTTTGGTGGTTTATGCATAACAGATGTTTAGAAGAAAAATCTTGATTTATTGATATTGATGATGTTTCTGTGCCAGTGCATTTCAGCTACTCTGTATAGGCTTTGGGGGAAGGATTTGAATGACTGCTTTATCTGTCTATCTGTCTATCTATCTATTACCTATCTGTCTATCATCATCTACTTATTAATATATATAGTTTCTTGTTTGAATTCAGTCATTCTTAGTTCATAGCTGGTACATATTGGAGCTACTTTTTCATCTGATGTGACTATTATATTGATGATACATTAGTTTTCTTGAAGAATTGGCATTTTATACTTATTTTAAAAACATATTAGAAGCCCATGATATGACTCAGGTTGGTGATATAATGGTAATATCAAGATTACATTCATCACTTCTGAAAGGGAAAGTAAAACTATTTGGTTTGCTTTCTAATGCCCATCTAGTGTATTAAATAATTTATGTATAAGGTAATAATCTCTTCATTCATTAGAATTCTTTTTTTTATTCGTTTGTAGTTCTTGGAATTGAACCGAGTCTTTTTTATGCTAGGCAAGTGCTCTACCACTTAGGTATACTCATGTTATATATTAGAAATTTTGCCAAATTAGACAAAAAACTTAGTAGTATGTACAAACTACAACATATTGCTAGGCAGATTACACACACACACACACACACACACACACACACACACACACACACACACACAATGTGATACACTTTTATCCCCCTACCCTAACTCTGTATCCTTGAGACTCTCCTCAGTGGGGTTACAGTAATCACTGTGTGGTCATTCAGGCCTCAAGTCAAGTCCCTATGGGGTAGAGGTGGACTTTGCCTCAGTCATACCATTCATACCCTCTCTGACACAATCTTTTCACCCCATCTTTGCAATATTCCCTGAGCCATGGGAAACCTGTTGGCAGTCTGACTTAGTGTTGAGTTCTTTTTAGCCTCTGGATTTCTGCTTTCATAGGTTTTGATTGGTCTGTCACCATCATCTTGGGGCTGGTTGTCAGGCTATCAGTAGAGCAGTATTCATTAGGTCACTTCCTCTGCAATTTATCCTGGGCCCTGGCAAATGTGGCAGTGGTGGAAAGACACATGGTGGGGAGTTTGCTGTCTTCTCCTCTTATTGATGGATCTAGGCTCCCCTTTGTTTTCTCTGCCATCTGTAAAATAAAACAGATTCTCCAGCCAATTGTGAGAGCAATTTGTGTTAAAGGGGGCATGCATAGTTGTTTAGGATACACTTCAGTGTGTTCAAATCAGAACTAAGTACAAATGAGATATTGGCTCTGTGTTAAGCAGGTAAAAGTATTGTTCTGTATAATTTAGGTGTTGGGGACTCCTTTGTAGATTGTGAACAATGGAGGCTCATAATGATTTGCATGGAAAGATTAATCTGGCTCTGGAATGTAGGTTTTAGTATAGGAACCAGAGAGACTAAATAAATTGTTATGGGTTGCATTTCCCTTCCCCACACCAATTTTTATACTGAATTGCTAAACTCAAATGTGACTATTTGGAGTTGAGGTCGCTAGAAGGTGAAGAGTGTTTAATGGCATCATAGAGGAAGGGTTCAAATGTATCCTGCTTTTCTCTTACAAGAGGCATCCAAGCTTTCTTTCTTCACCATATGAAACACAGCAAGAAGGCACTCATCTACTTATCTGCTAGTGTATGTAGTAGTCAGCCACACACCGCTGGAATGAACCTCCAAACCAGGCATAGTTTTTTTTTGGAGGAAAGTATTTATTAAAGTAGCACATCCAATGGAAGTTTAATAATGAAGAAAAAGGCTGCCTCCTTTCACAGATCCAAGCAAAGAGGAAAAAAAAAACCCCAGCACCTTCAAAGCTAGCAAACACTCTCTAACTAGCCACCAACAGCAGGATTGCCAGACTTGAGCTCTGGCTGCTCAAGCACAGCCAGCAACAGGCCTCACTAGGAACTGAAAAGGTAGCATCTTAGTCTCAGGCTTTACAGGCTTTAGATCAGCAAGAAATAAATCCATATTGTTTAATCCACCCAGGCTATGGTATTTTATTATGGCATCCAGGGCAGACTGAGTCAGAGAACACTTACAATCTAAACTTGAAGTGATGAGGGGGTGGCAACAGGAAAGAAAGTGAGATGGCTGTGGTAGGAAAGAAAACAATGTGATATAAAAGCATTTACCAGGCCTTCATAGTTGAAAACTTGTGGAGTAAAAACTTGTGGTGAGAATTTCTGATAAAGTTGCAATGGGTAATCTATTTTCCCAAAGAGGCATGAGTTTTTTAATATACAGTTGTGTTTAAGGTTCTCATAGACCACTCCAAGTTTAGTAATCTGCTAGAAGGACTCACAGGGCTTACTTTTTATAGTCTTCATTGTTATATTTATGACAGCATTAGTATTCAAAGTAAAGGTAAGTCACTTGGGGCAGAGTCTGGAATGAAGCAGGTGCACACTAGTGAGCCCCTCCTGGTTCATGTCCATCAAAAAAGCTCTATTCCTCCAGCTGGGAGTCATGGAAGTGTCTGCAAAGTGTTATCTGTCAGAGAAAACCCAGGAACCCAGGATTCTTATCAAGAGCAGCTCTCATAGGCTCCCTTTGCCTAGCATATACCAGAATTCTAGACATCCATTAGGAGAGTGGGTATTTAGCATAAATAATGTTGTTTTTATAAACAGTTTAGGTACAGTAAATAATGATAGTTACAGAATGGTGGAAACATTCCTGAAATTCAATTCCCAGATGCTAGCAGTCTCAGCTTCCACACAGGCCTTTCCAGAGATAATAGTAACAGGCTTGGTACTGTTTTACTAGAAAGGAAAATTCACATGTATGTTACTCTGTTTTCATTTACAAATTTGATATAAAATTAAAAATCTAACCTTAATCACAGCTTCAGTTAGCCATATATGTGTCACAGGGATATTTGTGATCAGTGTTAGAAAAAAAATTCTCGTTTTGTTTTTATTATTGTTCCTCTTATTTTGTTAGGAAAACAAATCTGTATACTGTAAAATGATTCCATACCTTTAAGCTCAAACTATGGAGCAGTATTTTAGAATATATTACAAAGTAAAACGATCTATTTAATAGCATTAATAATGTATGTCCAGACAGCTCAAAGAGGTATGATATATAATAAATTAACTTTTTTTAATTAAGTAGAAATTTTGTATAAAAAGTCTTGTGTTGTTACCAGCATTTCCCTCCTCCCTGGCCCCATTCCACTGAGGGTCCTCAGTAGTAGGGCTCTATGGGATTGAGGGCTGTGAGTTGTGTGAGCAGCTGTCAGTCATGGGGTGGGTGATGCCTCTGGGTATTCCCCTACCATGACTCTTACAATCTTTCCGCCCTCTCTTCCTCAGTGTTCCTGAGCCATGGTGGGTAACTTTTAAGTTGACTTTAGTGTTGAGCTCTTAGCAGCTTCTAGATTTCTGCTTTGGAACATTTTGAGTATCCTTTATATCTGTCTTCTTTACCCTGGCTTGGATTGTTGGGCTCCCTGTGGAAATGACATTCTTTCTCCTCTCTCCATTTCCTCTGTGGTTTTACCGGGGCCTAGCTGATATGTTCGGGGTGGTTTTTCTCCTGCCAGGGAGTCAGGTGTCATTTGTGGTCTTGTTGGTAAAATTCAGTGGTTCTGGCTGCCTTGATATATGTTAAAATTTTAGTTAAAGACATTCTCTGCATTATATTACTAAATGTTTACATGATTTCTCCATATTTATAGAAGCTTGTTTATTTTAGATTTGCAAGAAGGTAATATACTAGGATTATTAGTCCGTTTTCATATAAACTACGTTGTTACTTTTTTCTGTCTTACTACAATATAATTTTTTTCCTTACTACAATATTACTAATATAACTATGATGTTTTATTCAACCCCTAGAACACTACAGCATATCATGAAATTGAGTTTTTAGAATTTGACTGCTCAGCTATGAACATAACTAAAATGTGCACACATTGAAAATCAAATGGAATGTATTAATTTCTTTTTTAATACATAGAAACGTTATATGTATAAGTTATGTGTTGGTACCACTGTTTCCCTCCTCCCTGCCCCTTTCCACTGAGGAACCTCATCAGTGGGATTGCTGGTATGCTCCATGGGATTGAGGGCTAGGAGTTGTTCAGGCAGCAGTCAGTCATGGGGTGGAGGTGTTCGGACAGTGCCTCTGGATATTCCCACCACCATAGCTCTTACACTCTCTCCATGAGTGTATTATTTTCTAAGAGAGACATTTGGACAATTTAGTGTTTGTGAAAATATATACTTAAATATGCTTTTAAACTTTTGTAATATAAAAATAGACATGAACATTTTGATAATCTCTGCCTTAAGAATAGTGCCATCCAAGATCATTTCAAAGATACTAAGTTGTCATTTGAATTAGAGATTAAGATTTCTTGAGCTCTGTGAAGTAGATAAATTTTAAATATTTTACAAAAGTCTTGCTGCTTAGCCAGTGTGGATATTAAGCCAGAAAAATACAAAGGAAGGAAAACTTGAGGTCAATAATAAAAATGTTGTAAATCCACTTAAGAATTGGGACTGGAAAAATACATGCTAATTATATTACTAAAGGTTTGATGTAGTCTCTGGTTTTTGTCATATAGTCAGGAGATTGTCTATTATATTTATTTTTTATGGAACCTTTTCAAATAATTGGAGACAAGCACTTTTTCATGGTTCCCCAAATAGTGCTAAGAACGGAACTTTTGACAATAGAAATGATAATATTAGCAAATTTACTTCTTCACTTTATTCCCTCCCAAAACATCTAGTACAATGACAAAGTTGGTCAGTCTTCTGGTTCCCTTCTTCTCTCCCTCCCTTCCTCCTTCCTGCTTATTATCAGCTGCCTCCAACATTGTTTTTCTGAAGCATACCAGGCAAGCCTATGATATGGGAGTATTCACTTTACATTTGATGTTTTTCTGATTCTCCCTTGTTCTTCCTATTGCTTGTAGAACTAGCTGTTGGTACTGTCTGCTTTCTCTCCTGGTCCAGCTTTTGTGCTCTCACTCCTACATAACAAGTGATGTGCACCTCTGCAGTCTGAGAGGCTGCTTGCTATTTGATTCTTGTGTCAGGAGCACCAGCTTTAATGACACCTGGTGCTCTGCTGCTCTACAGAAAGCCTCATGTACATAGTTTCCTCGGGAGCTCTGCAGAGGTATTCTGCATTGTTGTTTCTTAGTACAAATCTCTTCCCCACACAAAGTACATGGATTTTAGTCTTCCTGCCTTGTACTCCTATTGGCTCAAAGAAATTTTTCTCACAAATCTTATTTTCTTCCTTCTGTGATACCTACTTTCCAGAATTCTGGAAGAGGCTCTAATGGTGGTTTCTCTCTCACACTGCTTACAGTTCTTTATTTTCTTGGGTTGATTTTTTACTTCAGAAGCTCTATGGATGGTTAAATATGTAGTTTCTGGGGAAAATGATGAATTTGTAGACATACCTTGAGGTAAGCATAATTTGATACATATAATTACATAATGCCAAATTCTAAGAGTTTTCAAATTTTTTTTAAGATTAACAAAATGTCCTCTAGAATTTGCATATTTAAAACATACAGTGCTTGAGCTGCTCAGCAGATGAAGAGGAAAAAGAGGGTAAAGAGAGGCCCACAGCCATTCTACCCGAAGGCTCCTGTGTAGAATGTTAACAGGTTCTTGGAGCTTACTCATCTTTTCTAACTCCTTGTTTCTGAAAACATGACTATACAGAATCCATATCCATCAGTTCTTTCAGCTTCTAACTAACCTTTTTTTTTGACTGTTTTTAATCCTGTTTTCTCTGAAATATGGTAGAATTAGCTGTCTCTATGGTATTTTGTGTAAACATAGTGCTTATAATTATGTTTAATCTAATTTTAAAAAATATTTTCATATATCCAATTATTTACAAGCAGAAAGTGAGAGAAGAGAGACAGACAGAAATAATGGGCATGGCCAGGGTCTCCAGCCATTGCCACTGCAAACGAACTTCAGGTTCATGCAACACTTTGTGCATCTGGCTTCATGTGGGTACTGGGGAATCGAACCTGGTTCATTAGGTTTTGCAGGCAAGCATCTTTACCACTGAGTAGTCTTTCCAGCCTATTAAAAATTAATTTTAGATCATTAATGCCTAATTAATCTTAGCACATATTAGGTAGCTAATAAATGCTACATTAAAATGAAAACATTCATTTAACACTTTTCCAGAAAATTATGTATTGTTACTTAAGTGTTATATTGCAATTGTTGATGGTCTAATTTTGAATTATTCTTCTGTGTCCAAGATAGGTTATTTCATCAATTAAAAATGTCAGCTTTTACAAAGAGAGTGGGAAAAAAAGAATGTCAGCTTAAAAAATTGTTTTAAAAAACTCTTTTTCATGTCTTTCCTAGCTCCTAACATCAGATAATAGAAAAAAACACCTTTTTATGTCTATCCTAACTCTAAACCCCAGATAACAGAAACACTGATTAAAACTCCCCCCTTCCCTCCTTTCTCTCTCTCTCTCTCTCTCTCTCTCTCTCTCTCTCTCTCTCTTTGAGGCAGGGTCTCACTCTAGCTAAAGCTGATCTTTTCTTGCTGGCCTCAAACACATAGTGATTCGCCTACCTCTGCCTCCCCAGTGCTGGGACTAAAGGCATGTACCACTATGCCCCGCAGGGGGGATACATATTTTAAAAAATAGTTTTATTTAATTATTTGCAAGCATAGAGAGAAGAGAGAAAGATAGAGGGAATGGGTGCATCAGGGCCTCCAGCTGGTACTGCAAAACGAAACTCCAGATGCATGCATCACTTTGTGCATCTGGCTTTACTTGAGTACTGGCTATTAAACCCAGGTTGTTAGGCTTTGCAGGCAAGTACCTTAGCCACTCAACCATCTCTCTAGTCCCAAAACTAGTCTCTCAATTCCAGTAAGTTTTTTTTTTGTTATATTGACAAGCACCAGTTAAAAGTGCTCATTGTATTGAGGCCAGCATCTAAGGAAGCATTATGTAACTGAAATAACGTGAATTTCTTATTATTATAAAATACTTGTTAGTGTCCATGTGTAACTCTTACAAATACCACTTAAATTTTTGTGGGTACTTTTAGGACACAAATTAAAACATGGAGCAAGGAAATGGATGCTTGGCACTACTGGGAAATGAATTAGTTAAGTAGGGATTTGTTGCATTCATGATGCCTGAAAAGAGGAATTTGACAAGGTAATGAATTTTATTTCTTAACTAAGTGCTTTCATCACTCAAATTCTTCTGCAGCACCAAAACAGTATCCATCTCTGTCTTCAATAGCAGCTCAACCTATGAACCTTTATAGCATGTTGACACATTTTTCTTTATTTTAAGGACATTGAGCCAGAGATGTGAAGAAGCCTGATGAATGTTACTAGTGAAATCTGCTGAGTGGGAGTTTCAGGTCACAGGACTTCAGTGTAAGGGCCAAATCCCCATGAATCACAGGGTCTGTGGCAGTGTTCCCTCTGCTGGACTTGCCTGAGTGCCACAGCTGCACAAGCAGACCCTGATGTGCTGAGATATCACAGTGAAGTACATAGCCTCAGCTGGATCATTATCATTAAAATATTGCTTGGGCATGTGATAAAACATCAGAAGATATCACTGTGAATTCTAGTGTGGGCTCTAGCACACTATCAGAGTGATACCTGACATGTGAGAATTTTTCATGCATTATATTTGTGAAAAGAACTTTCAACTAAGTCCTCAGTCTTCTGTGTAAGAAAAGATCTTGCTTGCTGACAATGGTTTTCTAATTAGCAGAATTTGCTCTCATAAATCTCTGGAGTCAGTATATGGACAAATGACATTTCTGGCTAAAATTACACAGTTCAAAATCATATAGCACCCAGTGTGCTTCTGTGCATGTGGAAGTCCTGTCTTGGGTGTAACCACTGTTGGAATGTTTACACTCAGTAGTTACTATTGTTTAACATTTAGGACTTTGAGCGATGTATTTTATGCATTTCTAGTATAGAAAGTCAGAAAGGAAGGGAATAAGTTTTTAGCTGCATTGATTCAAAGTCACAGCAGGCAATAACCATTTTGCATGTTTTTCAATTTACTTCCTATAGCATTGTTCTCAAACTCAATTTTCCTAACATAAAAAGAGGCACACATCTGCACACTCCTGCCATTCCTATGATAAGATATAACTTCATATAATACTCAGGTTACATAGACTCTTCAGTGTGTGAAAATAATAAAATTATTTTTATTCAAAATGGTAGTTATTGATTTTATGCTTGCCTCTGTAAATTAGTTATGTTCATATTAATGAAATTTTTTGGTAAATGACTTGAGATCATTTGGGGCTTATATAAGTGCCTAGTGATCAGTTCTCCAAAGTGTTTTTGCAGGTATTCATATAAAACCTGATTGTGTGCTTTATAAATAGACTGCACATATAGATGGGTTTCCCATAGCTGACTTGTAAAAACCTCATTAGCAATAAATCTTTCAATAATTTGATATATTCATTTGATTATGAAAATAATTTATAATTTCTCTGTAACATAGTGGTTATGAGGTAGCCTGATAGGCATATTATCTCCTGTTGTACCTGTCTAGTTCTCAAACACATCTCTGAACTCTAGACCCTCGGTTCTATTTGCCTTTTAAAAAGATCAGTAAGTTCATGGGAGCTGCTTCTTAGTATTGAAATCTGCATTTTAGTTTAAAATTCTTTTTAGCAAATCTTTATTTAGTATCATACTATGATCCAACCTCATGTGCACTTATATGGGGGAAAATGTTACTTTTAGAATGAATGAAATATTTGTTATTATTTGTATCTTAAGTGAGTTTTAAATAGGGACCAAATTAACACAAATCATTAATACCTGTGAAACCTGTTTTGTAAATTTGTCTTTCTTTGATTGAATTTGGAATGATTCTGTCTTCCATAATTAATATAGTGCTTGGTAGAATAAAATAAAATATTACCGCAGATGTTTTTAAATTTACCAAAAGATATTCCGATTCTTCTCTCCATATTTCAATAGTGCCTTAACTCTGATTGTTATGTATACTCATATGCTTGCTATACCATCTCTGATATGTTTTGGTGTTTGCTTCTATAAGTAATTGCTTTAGATCAGTGGGCCTCAGCTTTTTAATGGAAATACAAATCTTCAAAGGATTTTAGCACCTTGTAAATTCTGATTCTGCAGGTTTGGACTAGTTTGACATTTCGTACCTCTGAGATGCCCCTTTGTGGGGCAGTGTTGTGGGTCTTAGGAACCTACCTTGGGTAGAAAGTTTGGGTTATATCTATATGTGCAGTGTTGCTTATTGCATTTACCAAATGTTGAAGGTTTAAAATGTTTGCTAAAACTATATATGCTTGGGCTCCACTCCTTATAGTCTGTTTTGGTGGGACTTAGAAACACAGGAATCTGCATTTGCAAAACTAATTAAATTTTGACAACAAACTGAGAAAGAATACTCTGAAGACAAATTGCTGTGGGAGTTCATTGGAATGAAAGTTGTTTTAAAGTCTAGGTGTGGTGGAGTGCCTGTCTACAGATTATTGCTTTGAATACTACTATTCGGTTAATAGGGAAATGGTGATATAGTTTTGCTTGTTTGTTTTTTATTTTTTATGCCATTGCTTTAGGCACTGCTGTAGAATTTATTGTAATATATTAGAGTTGAAGACCATAGCTTCATTCATTTGCTAATTGAATCCCAAGGGTCTTAACTGGATAATTCGGCGGAAACATCTTGTGAGTTGTGAATGGTTGGTCAGTATGGATTTCTGGATATTCTGACCAGGAGAGTCATTTTCTCCCCAGAAACATCTGCATCTCTAACGTTTCTAGCAATTATATTTTCCAGGTGTCACAAGATGAGTCTGTTCCATAAATAAAATACTGAGTTGGTTCTTGCATTTAACAAAAATTACAAATTCAGATAACAAATGAGCTACTTGTCATTTTAGTTTGACACTAAATTCTCTAAGTAATTTGAAGAAATTTTAAAAATTATATCTTTTAACTTTCTAATTTATTCTTCATCTGTTTTGAGGATGTGCTCATGTCTTCTATTTTAAGAATGTGGGTGGTATTTATATAATTTCTAATTGATTCTATACAAGTTATTTAAAACAAAAGGGTCATATAGAGGTTGCAGTTATTAGATAATCTTGCTAGAAACTGTGGGTATGCTTTCTGCTAGTTGGCTCAGAAACTGTGTAATGTCAGCCAAAGGGACTTTAAAGCTCTATTTCAGATTCATCCATCATTTGCTTAATCTCTGATCTCATTTATTTGCTAATTTGCATAGGATTTCACAATTTTAAGGCCAACCCTGGACAGAAGTGTGGGATTTGTGTTCCTCTCTGCTGCTCTGCCTGAAGAGCACTTTTGTCTGTTGCCCCTGTGTGACTTTGGTCCCCTGCTGCTGCTCAGGGTCTCCAGCAGAGCTAGTTGTGGAGAGCTTCCTGACAAAGTAGAGCAGATTCTGCTTGAGAATGGTGTCCACACAAATCGTGCTGTGCTTTACAGAAAGGGGTTCTGTCAAAAGGGAACAGTCAAACATATCAGGGGCAATAAGCATCTAACATAAGGTCTTGAGTAAGAATACTGGACTAAATGACCTTTTGCAGGTGACTGCTTTGAATATTCTAGTTTATTAATAAGCTAGAACCATACTTCATAATCCAGCACATGAACTAGTGGTTAAGACTGGAAAACATCTACTGATCTTTCAAAGAAACTTGACTGGTTTGCATTGCATGTTAGGATGTGATTTCATTGAAATATGAATGTGCTTTGATATTTTCCAGAATGATAATGGGTCTGTTTTTGACAAAATGAAAAGGCACCCCACTTTTCTAGGTATTTCATCTAGTAAAAAAGTATTTAAATTATGTAAACATTTTAAATGGCAATGGGTTACTAATTAAGAAAATCAGTGTTTTTTTGTACCAAAGTAATCAGTCTTGGTTATACACCTCCTAACAAATTGTTTTCATCTTCAGGGTTAGCAAGAACATTTTCTGATTTTGTGCAGATATAGCTTAATAAAATTATTTCAGGAAAATGTAACCATGGGTATATCCCATGAAAATGGAAAAATATTACTTTTAAATCTACATGTTATTATATATGTAGATTAAGGAAGAGTTATAAGGCATCATAAATTAATGCAAGCACAGTTTTAGTGTTATTGATGTCTAGATCTGTTCTACCCAGTAGCTGCAAGTACCTGTTTAAATTGATGTATATTAAATACAAGTTCAAGATCTGTTGAAAATTATAGAAAAAAATTTAAGTTTGGACAGCAAAGATTCAGAATGTTTCCACCTAGAAAGTTCTGCTAGATTCCACCAGCCTGTACCTTGGAGTACCAGTTGTTGACTTGCTAGGATATGCAAATGATATATCTTAGGACTAGGTTCACATATAAAAGTCTGTGAAATGTACAAGTGATCCCTTTTCTCAACATGCTCATGAGCATCTGTTATCTTTTGTTTTCTTAATAGTGGACATTTTTTTTAAAAGTATTTATTTGCAAGCAGGGAGAGAATGAGGTGGCGGGATGGGTGCACCAGGGCCTCTTGCCACTGCGAACTCCAGATGTATTTGCCATTTTGTGCATTTGACTTTATGTGTGTAATGGGGATTTGATCCTGGGTGCCAGGCTTTGCACATAAGAACCTTTCATTGCTGAGCCATATTTCCAGCCCCAGTAGTAAATGTTCTATAACTACAACTTAGGTCTTGGTTTGTAGTTTCTCATGGTCAGTGAAACTGAACATTTTTCCCCATATACCTGTTAGATATTTTGATTTCTTTTTTGCTGATTTTTAAATTTTCTTTTTAAAAATAACCTTCTCAAAATTACGTTTTAAATGGAATTATGGGGCTGGAGAGATGGCTCGGTGGTTAAAAGGTGCTTGTTTGCAAAGCCTGATGGCCAGGGTTTGATTCCCCAGTGCCAACTTAAAGCCTTGAGTTTGTTTGCAATGGTAAGAAGCCCTGGTGTGCCCATAAATGCTTTCCCTTTCTCTCTCTCTCTTTTCTTACAAATAAATACATATTTTACATTGGCTTATGTTTGGGATTATTTTTGGCTATTAAGTTAGAATTTTTTGGTATTATTCCCTTATGGAATATGTAGTTGCAGGTATTTTTCCCCATCTCTAGGTTGCCTCTTCAGCTTTTCAGATTGTGTCCTTTGCTGTGCAGTTCTTTATTTTGATACAATCTCACTTGTATTTTTAAATTTCTTTATTTGTGCTTTCAGGGTTTTATGAAAAACAAATTCTGACTATTCCAGTGTCCTAAAGCATTTCTGTTTTGTTCTCTTCTAGTTGTTTTATAGTTCCAGTTCTTATTTTCAGGTCTTTAATTCAATGTCAGTTGATTTTTTTTTTTTTTAATGATTGGTTAGAGACATGCGTCTGCCTTCCTTTGTCTTCATATAGATATTCATGTTTTTCCATGTCATGGAAAAAGCATGCTTTTTTGCACCTATGTTAAGTATCACTTGCTTATAGGTGAATGGTTTACTTCTAGGCTGTTAATTCTCTTTCATTGGTGCATGTGTCTATTCTTTTACCATTATGATGTTAAATTTAATTGCTATAGCTTTAATGTCAGCTAATATAATTCTTTTTGCTTTGTTGTTTTTGCTCAAGATTGCTTTGACTACATATGAAGTTTAGGATCTTTTTTATACCTTTGTGAAGACAGTTTCTTGGTTTTTTTTTTTTGTTTGTTTTTTTTTTTTTGTTTTTGTTTTTCAAGGTAGGGTCTTGCTCTAGTCCAGGCTGACCTGGAATTCACTGTGTAGTCTCAGGGTGCCTTGAACTCAAGGCAATCCTCCTACCTCTGCCTCCCGAGTGCTGGGATTAAAGGTGTGTGCCACCACGCCCAGCAGTTTCTTGTATTTTGATAGGGGTTTCATTGAATCTATAGATTGCTTTTGGACATACCAATTAATAGTGTTGATTTTTTTTTTTTACCAATCTAAAAGCATGGGATATCTTTTCATTTCTTTGTGTCTCCTTCAATTTCTTCCATTAATGTTTTATACTTTCATTGTGGCAATGTCTCATTTTATTGTATATGTTATTTAATTATATTCTTATGCATTTTGTTTTTATAGCTATTTGGAAATTGTCTTGCTTTTTTGATTCTTCTTCAGATAATTTGCTGCTGGAGAATTCACTACTGCTTTTATCTTTTAACTTTGCTGAATTCATTCATTCAAATTATTGTTAGGTGGGTTATACACACACATCTGATCATGTCACCTGCAAACAGTAACAATTTGTCTTTGATCTTCCAATTCTTCCAATTTTCTTTCTCTTGCCTGATTGCGTTGGCTAAGACTTAGAGTACTGTGTTGAATAGAAGTGGCAAAGGGGGCATCTTTTTCTTGTTCCAGATCTTGGAAAGAAAGCCTTCAGCTCTCATTCATTTAGTATGCTGTCAAATGTTAGATTGATATAAATGAAATACATTGCTTATATTCCTAGTCCAGTTTTGTATTATACAAGTAGCGTACATTTTATCAAACGTCCTATCTGCTTCTGAGATGACTGTATGATTTCTTTTCCTCCTGGTGCTATGGTTTAAACAGCACACATCCTTACTGGTTTGTGCATCTTGAGCCACCCTCATATCCCTGAGGTGAATCCTACTTAATAATGGTGGGTGATCTTTTTCATATGCTGTTGGATTTATCTTGCTAGTTTTGTCTGGGCTTTCACATCTTTGTCAAGTTAGTCCCAACTTTGTTTGTTTGTTGCATCCTTCGTTGGTTGCAGTAGGACAATGCTGGCCTCATAGAGTGTGGCCAGAAGAACTATCTGTTCCATTTTTTGGAATGACGTATGAATAATTGGGTTTAGTTCCTTGATGTTGACTGATGTGGGAAGTCATCTGTTCTTGTAGATTTCTGTAATAGGAAATTTTGTTTTTTTGATTTTTCAAGGTAGTGTTTCAAATAGCCCAGGCTGACCTGGAATCACTATGTCGTCTTAGGCTGGCCTCAAATTCACAGTAATCCTCCTACCTCTGCCTCTGGAGTGATGGGATTAATGGTGTGTGCCACCATGCTCATCTTGGGAGATTTTTAAAAACTGATGCATTCTTACTACTTTTTGTTGTTGTTTGGTTTTTCGAGGTGGGTCTTGCTCGTAGCCCACACTGACTTAGGGTTCACTGTGTAGTCTCAGGCTGGCTTCGAACTCACAGCAATCATCCTACCTCTGCCTCCAGAGTGCTTTGATTAAAAGTGTGCACCATCATGCCTGACTCATTCTTAGTACTTTTTAGTGATTTAATTAGGCTTTCTTTTCCCTCCGTGATTTAATGTTGGTGAGATGTACTTATCTAGGAATTTGTTCATCTCTGTTTGGCTAACAGGATTATTGGCATGCAATAGTACTTAGTGATCTCCCATAAGCCTTTGTATTTCTCTGGTATCAGTCCTCATGTTCCTTTTTTTACATTTCTCACTTTAAGTCTTCTCTCTCTAGGTTCATCTAGATAGTAGTTGCCCATTTTTTTTTAATATTTTCAAAGAACCAGTTTATCTTCTGTATTTTTGTCTCTTTCATTTGTTTTATAGTTTGATCATTTATTATGTCTTTCTACTAATTTTGGTTCAATTTGTTATCATCCTGTGGTGCAGTAATACCTATTACTTGAAATATTCTGCTATTTTGATGTAGGCTTTTATTGCTGTCACCATCTCTTTTAATACTGATTTTGCTATTTCCTATACATTTTAATGTTATCATTTTCATTTGTTCATTATTGTAAGAAATTTTCAGTTTTCTCAATTCCTTCCTTGTGCCTTTGTATTTTCAAAGTAAGTTATTTAATTTCTATATATTTGTTTGTTTCTAATACTAATTTCATGTTTTATTGCATTACAGTTTGAAAAGATACTTGATATAATTTCAGTTTTGTTTTGAACTTATGGTTTGTTTGCCCATCTCTTCCTTCAATATAGGGTATCTTCACTAGCTACAATATTCTTGATTTGTATATCCTTCCCCCCAGAATGTTCTGTGAATCTAATCCTGTTCTTTCTTGCTCTGAAGAAAAACTTGCTGTCAGGTGAATCAGCGCTCTTTCATGTTCATTCATTTCTTGTTTTCTTGCTGTTTTGAGAATCCTTTCTTATCTCTAGCAGTGGGATATTATATTTGAATTGGAGTGAGCATGGTTGAGTTCTGACTGATAACGACCATCTTATACCTGGATATTTGTATCCTTCTCTAGATTTGGGGGTGTTCTGTTATGATCACTTTGAGTAAGTGTTTTATCCCTTTGGGCATTGTCTAGTTTCTTTTTGACCATGTATCTCAAATATTTGCCTTTTTAACAATATCCAAAACTTCTGTGGCTTTCTTTACTTTTTTGTCATTATTATCCTCCAATTGTATATTCCCAAAATAGCCCATTTTGTGCTAATTGTTTTATTTGTTCTGTTATGTTATTGAGGCTTTCTCTGGTGTTTTAAATTTTCATTAATCTTCTCATTTTTTTGCAGGATTACCAGCCTTTCCTGTTATTTGATTTTATAAGTGTTTGTGTGTCTGTTGAGTTTATCAAAATGCTTGAGGAAATGTTATAATGAAGCAAACACACTCAGCTTTCTGATCAAGTGGGATCTTGTCATTGCCTTATATCTCATGAGAGATACAGTTACCTCTGAGTCCAGTGCTCCTCTTCACTACCATGCAATTGGACAATTAATCATCTTTCTGGTAGCTACTTCAACAGAGAAATTAAAATAATCCCATTGTCATAAGGGAGAAGAGAGGGACATAGAATAGATATTACTTACATAGTAAGAAATTTCAATACTGCCTACATTCCAAAAAATATATTTACATTTAAATATGCTTCCAGGGCTTGCTATTCCTGTTTAATAACTTGCTCTTAATCATATTTTCAAATGCTCTGCTAACATCTGTCTTTATTATGTGAAATTTAGGGGATACTCACAGAGATCAATATGTTAACAATTCTAGTAGTTAACATATTTCCTTTGTACATGGGAAACCTTCTGTAAGACTGAGGAAAGAATTGCACTTACCTCTTATATGTGGATGTGGAATATTACTGGTAGAGGTTTTCTCTTGGAGTTCTTATTTTACCCAAGAGTCTTAATAATTTTGATTTAGGAATTGCATAGGAAATCTATATGTGAACCTGATAACAATAAAGACATAATTTTCAATGGATATAGCCCAGAAATCCACTTATGAGACACTGGATAAATTTTGCCATGCTACCCCCACTGTAACATTTGGGAATGTGGATTCTTAATTGATATTGCCAGCAACTTCATTATTCTCTACCCATAGGTATTGACCTAAGGGTTGCAGCCTTTGTCTTTTGTTCTCTTATCTATTGAGTTTCATTTGGATACTTGCAAGCCTTTCACCCTACTTTTCTAATGAACTTCTTTTTATTTGCTTCCTATAACTGTGCATGTATCAAAAGACTCATTTACACTTTTTGTTACCAGTCCACTCTGTCAGAGCTGCAGTCTAGCTCCTGTTTGTCACCAGCACTTGACTGAATGCTTAGTTGAAAGACACCAATGAGACACTAATTAAAACACTGGTGATCATCTCTGTCTTTTGTTCTTCATCTCTGCTATAGTACTCTTTCTCAATTTTCTCTTAGAAACTAGGTTCCCATTCTACCTAAGAATTATTTGATCAATATTTCTACTTTTATCTTGTTCAAATTACATTAAAACCTGAAATATCCCCTTATACTCATCTCTGCCTTTAATAGCTCATACCCTTTTTTAAAGATCATCTTTAAGTGCTTATTTCATGTCCCATCTTCCCTTTAAGCTTTTGAATTTAAATGTATTAATTTCTTTAGTTATCTCATTTCTACTATTAGCACTTTTAGGATATAAATCTCCATATCCTTAAATCATACTATTAAGAATAGTGTACATACATATACTCTTAATAGCATGATTCTGTGCACATTTCTTTACCCTAACAGATAGGAATTTCTATAAAATGATGGCATCCCTATAGCTTCCTCAGTATTGTCCACGTACTATTTATTTACTGATTACATATTTATTTAGTTTACTGTGGTTAGCAGAATAATGGGTATGTAAAGATTTTCCTGTCCTAATCCCTGGAATTTCTGAATATGCCACATCATATGGCAATGGGAAAATAAGATAATAGGTGAAAATAAAATTGTTAATTAGTTGACCTTAAAATAGTGATATTGATCCTAAAATAGCTGTCATCCAGCACTTGAGAATAGATAGGAGGATCAGGAATTAAAGTCATCCTCAACTACATAGTGAGTTTGAGGTCAGTCTAAGCAAAGAATACCCTGTCTCAGAAAAGGAAAAAAAGAAAATAGAGATTATTCGGGACTACTGGTCCTTCATAATGACAAGGTCTTTCTACTTGGAAGGCAGTGTAATAAGATTGATGCCATTTGAGAACACTCAACTTTTGCCTTATAAATGGAAGGACAGGGCTATGAGCAGCGAGTGTAGGCAGCCCTTAAAAGCCAGCACAGTTAAGAAAACACATCTCAAGTTCCTCCAGTAGCCTTACTGACAACTTGATTTTAATTCCACAAGATCCATATCAGGGGTCAGACCTGCGAATCTATAGAATGTTCATAACCTGAAAATTCAGAAGCAGTGGGAAAAGAAAAACAGGAAAATAAGTCAATAATTAAATTATTCCAGAGCCTTTTAAATTCTCCCCAGACAGAATGTGTTTACTTTTATAGTTTTTTTAGGGGTTGTTTTACAAAGGAATTCTATATATTGTAGTTTTCCAAGGAGTGTTAATAGACTATGTTGAGTTATTTTTGACATGCATAATTTGTAAATGATAGAGCTGCTTTAATTGTTGAACAGGACTGTCACATAGTAGGAGCTCAGTATTCAGGAATTGAGCACAAGTAGAGGTGATGAATGAGGAATGTTTTCATTCACTCTCCTAGGACCAGAATTACCTTTAATTCTTCAAATGTATCATATTCTTATTTCCATATAGCATACCACAATCTTCCTGCCCTTACTTTCTTAATCAAATAATACTGCTTTTACTGGGAGCTTTCTTCTTCCACTCCTTTGAATAAGTCCTGGTCTTCACTTAATTGCTACATCTTTTGTGACTGTTTTTTTTTTTTTCCTTCAACACTCTCACCCCCCCCATTCCCCTTTATCATACTAATCAGGAGTACATGACAAGCTCCCATGGCACCTTGCTCTACCTTGTTTTCTTATGTAATTGGCAGACTACAAAGTCTGTTTTTGCTCACTGTTCTATTCTCAGGACTTGACAGAATGTGTTTCTAATGAATATTTACTGAATGGCATCTTGAAACTTAGTAGTAAATGGGTCAACAATAATATATTCCATTTAGGTCTATATGAATCTTTTGTATAACATGTTTAAAAATTACTTGTGTATTTATATATGTGTTTATTTATATATTCCTTTAGTGTGTAGTTAAGTAGGTAGAGGTATACACATGCCATGGCCGTAATGTAGAGGTCAGAGGACAACGTACAGGTCAGTCCTTGCCTTCTACCTCCTTTGAGGCAGTGTCTCTTATTGCTCAGTGATCCATTTGCAGACGTTTGGGAAATTCTTTCCCTGTCTCCTTTCTCATTGTAGGCACAGTGGGAATTTACAAGTATACCACAGATTCTAGCCTTTACATGGGGTCTGTGAATCCAAACTTGGCTATTCAGAGTTATGTAGCAAGTGCTTTATCCACCAAGCCATCTCTCTAGCCCTGAAACAATTATTTTTCTATCTTGGTTTTGCTCATCTGTAGATAGTCCAAAACCTATCTAGTGTTAAAGTTAATTACTTTAGAGGCAAAATATAACATTTTCATTAAATTTTTTCTTTTCATACATGTGCACAAAACACACATAAATGTGTATTTGACCATGATCTCTTCCCATCATCTTCCTTTTCCCCCTTCTTTCCAACTAGTGCCTCTTCTATATTGATGTAACATTTTTGTCTCTTTCATAATCCATGATGGAATGTCGATGGGCCCGATATTGTGCAAGTCTTATGTAGGTAATGATAGTTGCTATGATGTCATGAATGCAATGACCACTTTGTGTCTAGAAGACAGCATTTCAAAGTACTCCTTAATAGTCTCTGGCTCTTACATTTGTTCTCTCCCTCTTCCACAATGTTCCCTGATCTTTGGGGTGTGTGATAAAGACGTCTCACCTGAGTACTTCACAGTCTCGTGTTCTCAGTACTTTGATGAGTTTTGCATTTCCATAATAGTGACTGCTGCCTGCAAAAGAAATACTTATTTGACAGAATATAACCTTTAAGAGTAGAATATTTTACTTTTAGAGTAAATTATTTCAATTTTGTCTAGAGTTCAAAGTTGACATTTTATTTTCAGACCTAATATTTTAGTTTTACATTTGAGCTTCCATTTTTCTTGAAAGCTGCCATTTTATATTTAGATTTTTTTTTTCAAGAAAATAATTTTTGTGTCTTTTTGTCATTTGAGTCTGGTGGTTTTGAGAGCATACATTTAGAATTTGGCTGTGTATAATTTCTTAAGAGAAAAAATGGCATTGATCTGTTTCTTGACTTTGAAAATAATACTCTGTTGGTGGTTTGGCCAGGCATGTGTCTGTTGATGGACTCCTGCAGATAAAGCCACAGCACCTTTAGCCAGGCGGCCTTTGTGTTGATGTACTGCTTTTTCCCTTGGGCCAATAGATGCTATTTCTTGTAAGATAAAAACATGCCAAGGAAGGAAATTTGTTCTGCTTTGCTGCTATTTTAAGCAGTACATAAATGATTGGTAGATCGAGACACTCTGTTCATCTCATCCTCAAATAGATTATTTTTGTTGTTTTTGTATTAGAGAAAGCCATTTGTCTGAGATAATTATTACAGAGTGGTTATAATTTACAAGATGTTCCATACTTTTCATATGAAATGATTCTCTGTAGAATCTGGCCTATGAATGTTTGACTTTAGAATCTTAATTATTATATTGTTTCTCCCTACCATTTAAATGATTAAAGTTTGATAAAGCTAATTTATTTCTTCTGTTTTCATTAATTATGTGAGATTTTTTAAGTCAGCTAATATAAAGAATTCCTAACAGCCAAAATGTTTGTTTGTTTATTTATTTATTTACTTATTTATTTATTTATTAGGTTTTTTTGAGGTAGGGTCTCATTCTAGTCCAGGCTGACCTGGAATTCACTATGTAGTCTCAGGGTGGCCTTGAACTCACGACAGTCCTATTACCTCTGCCTCCTGAGTGCTGGGATTAAAGGCTAGCGCCACCATGCCCAGCTCAAAATGTTTGTTTTTTAGTATGACATTTTAAACTTAATTTTTCTTTTTTTCTTAGACAGGCTTACTCTCATTCCCCTTTCCCTATTTGCTTCCTTTCATTGGGACATAGGTTCCTATGTAGTACACCAGATACCTGGTGCCCTTTCTCTCTGTTCCACTGCCTATAGAACTGAAGAAGAATTTTAGTATGTATACAGACAAGTTAAGTGGGGAGTCATATCTGACTTATTATTATTATTGTTTTTTGAGGTAGGATCTCACTCTAGTCCAGGCTGCCCTGGAATTCACTATGTAGTCTCAGAGTGGCCTCTAACTCACAGTGATCCTCCTAATTCTGCCTCCCTAGTGTTGGGATTAAAGGTGTGTGCCACCATGCCTGGCTGATGTTTTTATAATTTTTTATCATCATTAATTTTATTATCAAGGCTTGCTGTATTATTCAGGGTTCTCTAGAGGAACAGACCCAATAGAATGAATTGTAGTAAAAAGGGGGATTTATTGAATTAGCTCACAGTAGTCCCACAATTGCAGTCTGCAAACCCCTGAGACCATGTACCCTAAAGACTTCCTGGGAGCCTCTGGTCTTTAGTCTTGGCTGGAAGGCTGAGGAAACTTCATTCCAATGCTGATAAAGAGATGTACAGCAAGCACCAGCAGGCAGGGAGGCAAGGGGAGAGATTTCTTTCCCCTTTATATAGCCTTAGGGTAGGGTCTTGCTACCCTATCCCAGACTTGTTGGCATCCTGAGTCTGGAATTGCCTTCTTGCACTGCCCTCCTGGGAAGGGATGTTCATTTCTAACTTCCCTGAGCTTCCTTACATCCTTCCCCTTACTGAGAGGACTTCCTTACTGTGAACAACATCAGAGACCCACCCAAAATTACTAAAAAGGTTAAATTGACAACAAAATCTACATCATCATCATCATCATCTTATTATCAAGTCCTAAAGAGATGCTTAATTTCTGCAAGAAAATTTTTTGGTAAGGAAATAGCCTTACCTCTGGTATTTTTCACCTATCTCTCTCTCTTATCTTCCTGATAATGAAAATTGAATGCCCCTCTGAAGCATATGAAATATATATTCAGAAGCCTGGATCGTAAAGCTTTTAGTGAGTCTGTGCCTTAGTCCATGGCTCTTTGCACCCTGTGAGTGTTTGATGGAAACTGCCTCCCTCAGAGAGATGCAACCCAGGAAATCTCTTTGTTTACCTTCTTTCTTTCTCACAATTTCACATAGTCAAAATATGTCAAAGAATGAAGCTTTGCAGGGGCTGAGAGGGCTCAGTGGGTAAAGGCTCTTGGTTCCATTTCCTAGTACCCATGTAAAGCCTAATTTGAAAGTGGCTCGTGGCTCATGTGTCTGGAGTTCATTTGCAGTGGCAAGAGACCCTGCAGTGGCAAGAGTTCTCCTCCCCACTTACCACCACCACAAACAAATAAAATAAATAAATTTTAAAAAGAATTAAACTTTTCTCAGCTTTGTAGAGGTGAGAAAACTGTGGTGAATATTAAAACAATAAATTTTTGTTTCAAATATTCTTCTATTCCTATTTATCTGGCAATTTTCTTAGCTATCCAGTGAATCGTTGGCATTCATTATTTCAGAATTAGGGGCCATAAAGCCTCTATGACAGGAGTTACTATTAAGTTCTAAGGTCTCTGTTCTGTTGTTTTGTATTCTTTAAGTATTAATGTAAAATTAAAGAATGGCAACAAAATTCAAAAGATATAAAAGGGTTGCCTGGGGAAATGGCTCAGCAGATAAAAGTGCTTGCTGAGCAAATCACAAGGACCCAGGAGTGCCTGAGCAGACATGAGTTCAGTCTCCAGTACCCAGGTTTAAAGAAAAAAAAAAGACATGGCCACACATGCCTGTAATCCCAGTACTGTGTGAGGTACTGCTGGAGAGTCTTTGGGGCTCACTGATCAGCCAGTTTGACCAAAAATGACAGTTTCAGGTTCAGTGAGAGACTCTGTCTCAAGAAAGTGATGCAGAAGAGAGATAGACAACTAACATTCTCTTTTGGTTTCCACATGCTTGCACATGGGGCTGTGTATCTACACACACATATGCTGCATACACTATACATACACACACCGCACATACTACACACACACAAGCCAAAAAAGAGACAGAAAAGGATATATTGAAAATGAATCTCTTTCCCCTCTTTTCTTCACAACCTACTTCAAACATTTTTCAGCTCTGTGTACAAAAAAGATACATAGTTTACATACTTGTACACTTTGCATTTTCACATCTATTTTCTAAATTCCATATCTATAGATGCAAAACTGTCTTATTATTTGTGTCACCTATCAATGATCATATTTTATGATTAGACATATCAATTCCAGTTGTATGATTTAACAAATAGTGATTGTGGTGGTTAAATTAGGTGTCTCTAAAATTCATGTGTTCTGAATGCTTGCTCCCCAGTTGGCAATTTGGGAGGTGGAGCCTTGCTGGAGGAGGTTTGTCACTGGGGGCGGACCTTGAGATTAGCCTCTGGCTTGCCAGTGTTAGTGGGCTCCTTCTCTTGCTGATCTTTTCCCTTTCTGTAGCACATGATTCCAGCCTCTGCTCATGTCGCACTTGGCCCTGCCCTCATGACACTTCTCCTCAAGGATATAAGCCAAAATTAATACTTAATACTTTCTTCTCATCAGCTGCTTTTAGGTTGGGTGCTTTGTACTAGCAATGCAAAGGTAGCTACAACATGGATGCAGATAAGTCTTACCATACATCATTTGGCACACATAGAAGTAGAATAAATTCTCAGGAGTAGAATTGCTGAGTCCCAAAAAATTAAGCTGGGCATTTTGACTCACGCCTTTATCGGTTGAGTTCCAGGGATGCTGGGATAGGAGGATCACTATGAGTTTGAGGCCAGCCTGGGTTAGAGTAAGACCCTACCTCAATAAATAATTGAATAAATAAATAAATAAATAAAAATTATTTTTAACTCTGAGTTTACACTTATATCTTTTTTGGGTGAGGGATAGTAAAACTGTAGCTATGAAAGTTTAGGTTTTCTAAATAAATAAATAAAATTTAAAGTCTAGAAATTTTTGTGTTTTTATAACAGAATTTTAAAAGTTATATATAAGAACTGAGGATGATACATGGGAAATTCCTGCTGTGCTAAAAGAGAACATGTTTTCTGGTACTGAGGAAATAGCCACTGCTTAGTGTTTCCATTTGCCTACCTTTTTGTTTTTCATGGGCTGTGTCTCCAAGGTAGCAGACAGTGAGGTGTTGGTACTGATGGAATGAAACAGTCATTGAGTAGACAACCTGAGAAGAGTAGGATTATATGATGTTGCTGGCTGGTTTACTATGTTATCTGCTGCTATAACAGAACACCTCACCCTGGGCAAAATATAAATGTTTATTTGGCTTATGGTTCTGAAAGCCGGAAAAGTGAAGATCCAGGAGCCACCTGTATTCAGGATGTTCTTGTGCTGGAATGTGGCAAACATTCATTGCAATAGAGCAAGAGCATATGGGAAGAGACAAGTAACCCTTTTATCAGGAGCCAGCTCCTTTCATAACTCACTCCTGAGATAACTACCTGAAGCTATTCATGAAGGACCTAACCATCTCCTAAAGACTTCACTTCTTAAAACCAAGTCTGGGGTCTTTGACAGCCAGAGTTTTATCAACCCTTAGGTGGGCTTAACTCAGGAATTAAAGCATAGGACTTTTGATGGTCACTCAAGCCACTCCTAGCTAAAGGCTCTGGGTATTTTGTTTCATGAACTTAAAAAACAAACTTCATGGACAATGAAAGATGAGTTTTTTTTTTTTTGTAAGTTTTATTATCAGAGAAATAGAAGGCAGAAGAGATTAGAACTCCCAGGAAATGTGAGAGGTATTCAAAAATAGTGATCGCCAATGGAAGATGGTTGTCTAAGAGCTTGTAAAGCTTTCTTGTGGGAAATAAGTTATCTTTAAAATCACTACACTGAGATTTGGAGAAGTATAGCTCTGGCTCAATCTTGAGTCCCCATGATGTGTCCAGGCATCAATTTTCTAATTACAGAATTGATCACATGTCTGTCCATGTTAGTGACTGGACTTCAGATTCCAGCACACACCTCCAAACCCCAGGGGAGCAGCTGGACACAGGCTATTTGTCACTCTATTGCTGTGCTTCCAAAAATAGAATCAGGGACAAAAAGGCAGAATTCTGCTTTCTAGATAAGCAAGGACACATGGTAGAACTGTTTCTTAAGGGTCCTTATCTGTGTGTTGTTTAAACTTGGAATCTTTTTTATCTGTTACACGTCCCAGGCAGATCCTGTTGCCATTTGAATGTTTAAAAGACACTTTATCTGATTTTTTTTGTTACAAAAGTCTTTTAACTATAAATATGATATGCCAGCAAAACCTGGTAGACCCAGTGACCTTGGATAGTAGACTATCTTTTTAAAAATACTATTTACTAGAGAGAGAGAGAGAGAGAGAGAGAGAGAGAGAAAGAGAGAGAGAGAGAGAGAGAGAGAGAGAGAGAGAGAGAGAGAGAGAGAGAGAAATTGGGCATGCCAGGGCCTCTTGCCACTGCATATGAACTCCAGATGCATACACCACTTTGTGTATCTGGCTTTAATTGGTTACAGGGGAATCAGACCCAAGCTGTCAAGCTTTGCAAACAGCTGCCTTTAACTGCTGAGTCAACAACTATCTTAAGAGCATGAAAAACAGGTGGTAAAATATACAGAGAGCCAGACTTCTTTACATGTTAACCTTACAATTGTAGTTCTTAAATCAGAATTGATGTTTTTTTTTAAAATAATAAAAATATTTATTTGCAATCAGGGAAAGATAGAAGAGAGACAGAAACAATGGGCATGCCAGGACCTCCAGTTGCTATAAACAAACTCCAGATGCATGAACCATTTTGTGCATCTGCCATCCATGATATGCTGTTGAAAGATTCCTCAAATGTTGAATTTGTATGGGAAATAGCCATTTACCAAAAGAGACTCTTTTAAACTGAGACTGAGTTATCCTCAGTTATTATATTTGTGATAACTTTTAGCTCTACCCATGTATATCTCTGTTTCCCTCTCCCAAGCTTAGCCTTGGAATGTCTACTCTTAACAAGGAGACTGTATTGCCTCCCATTGCCTTGTACCTTCATAACCCTTTGTGCATATATAGATATATCTGTCATCTAGTCTTCTCCTTTCCCTTCACCCTTTGCCCCATTCCATTTTCTTATTTTGCCATGCTGTACGAGCTTTTGTTTCCCTCCTTTTCTCCCCAGCTCTTCCTGGCACACTGATTCCTGGCTTTCTGATCCCATTTCTTATGCCTTTCTCTCACTCCTATTCTTTGCCTTTTGTCATTGGCAGCTGCTTGCAGAATCTCTTGCCTTTTCCCCCCTTCTCTCAGTCCAAGAAAGATTGCTTAGAAAGAGCAGTTGCCTTGTCATTTGAACAAAAGATTCCACAACCTCCTGTAGATTGGCTATTGATTTGTTTAACTAAACTAAAACAAACCCAATTCTCCATTTCATCTCCTGTTGAGTATCTCTATTATGCCAGTGAGTTACATGTTACAGTATCAGTATCTATGATAGTAGCTGACTTCAAATTATTTTTACTTACTGATTTCTATTTTAAAGGATTTAACTATACAGGAATTACTGCAGTGTTATACAGAAGGGAAGGTAAAATCCCCAAAAGCACATTACGTTGCAGGCTTAATTTATTTCAAAATCCTTAGTTTCATAGACATTTTTATATTACTTACATCACATTTAGAATGTCAGTTTTATATTATTTCACATTTTAAAAATACTAAATTGTGCTTAGGAAAGATAAAACTGTTTATACTTTGTTTTAATTTTTAATTAAAAACGTTGTTGTCTGGACAAATCATATGTTGGTCCCATGACCCTCCTCCCCACCCCCATTCCACTAGGGCTCTCCTCAGTGGGGTGACTGGTATTCATCATGGAGTTAGGGGTTATGAATGCAGCAATCAGTTATAGTGTGGGTGGAGGGCAATGCCTCTGGATACTCCTTCCCACCCTTTGGCTCTTATACTCTTTCTGCTCCCTTTTCTTTAATGCTCTTTGAGTCTTGGTGGGTATAAGTCTACTTTTGTGTTTGGCTCTCAGCAACTTCTGGCTTTCAGCTTTGATACACTTTGAGTGTATCAGTGTCTATCACCATCTCCCTGGCATTGGTTGTCAGACTCAGTGTAAGAATTCAACTCATGCTTAATTCAGCAATTCCTCTGTGGTTTCACCTGGACCCTGGCTAATGTGCAAGAGGTGGCTCATCTCATGATAGTGAGACAGATATCTTTTCTTGTCATGCTGATGGATTTTGGTTCTCTCTGGTTTTTGCTGCTTTCTATAAAAAAGAAAACATATTCTACAGTGGAAACTGACAGCAGTATATGTTAAAGGGGATAAGCATAGATAATTAAGAGAGGTTTTTGTGGTGGTGGTGGGGGGTTTATAGCCTTTTTTCTTAGTGGGAACTTCTCACTAGAGTTTATGACTATTGTCTCCACAGGATTCTGACTTGGTCCCCAGTACCAGGTATGAATTCCTTTGCATTGAGCATTCTCTTATCCAACCAAAGAGCCATTGATTACCTGCATAAACTGAGGGCCACTATTGTACAGGTGTGTACCTCTAGTCTGACTGGTTGATTTCACATCTAGCATGATCCCTTTCTTGTTACAAAGTTGGTGGCCATTTTCCCCCAGCAGCTCATGTAGCACATTCTGTCAATATGAGGGTCAGCCATTTAGACTTTTAAGTTTAAGATTTCAATGCTTTTGAATTCATGGATTTAGTATTATTTGGTAAATCTTGAAAAACAGTAATTGAGAATGTTAGAATCTAATTGTTGGGCTGGAGAGATTGCTCAGTGGTTAATATGCTTGCCTGCAAAGCCTAGTGACCTGGGTTCAATCCACAGTACCCATGTAAAGCCAGGTGCACAAAGAGGCACATGCATCTGGAGTTCATTTGCAGCAGGGGGAGTCCTGGCTCACACCCATTTTCTCTCTTTCTTCTCTCTCTCTCTTTCTTCTCTCACTCTCTCTCCTTGCAAAAGAATAAATAAAAATATATTTTTAAAAAGAATATAATTGTTGTCAGTAATTTAGAACATTCAGAATATAATTGTTGTGCTAAGGAGTAATAAATTTATGTAAATAAGTAGAAATATGCATATGCTTCTGTAAATATTGTGATAGCTTGAATATATGCTCCCTCTGGACTCAGGTGTTTTATTAAAGCTTCTAATTTGTATCTCCAGCTGCCTGGCTGGAGGAGATGTCACTGGGGGGCAGGTTCGGGGACCCAGACCTAAGTTGTGTTTGAGGGTGGATCTGATTTCCAGCCCAAAGGTGTGCAGAGCAGTCTGAGCTCTGTCTGAGTTCCTGTTTGCTGCTGTTTTTGTGCTTGTCACTTTTAGTGTTTGCTGGCTGGACATTGCTTCTCTCTGCTTGGATGTATGAATGC
The DNA here is from genome assembly GCA_004024765.1 of Zapus hudsonius. Taxonomy (NCBI): domain Eukaryota; kingdom Metazoa; phylum Chordata; class Mammalia; order Rodentia; family Dipodidae; genus Zapus; species Zapus hudsonius. The sequence continues at coordinate 11,597 of PVHP010007675.1, read as the reverse complement.
CACTTATACCACTGATGGAACTTCCTGGATCTGTTAAGCTTGAAATAAATCCCTTCCTCCCCTAAACTGTGCATGGTTTGGATTGCATCCCAGCAATGTGGAAAGTGACTACAGCAAATATTAAATGCATGTGATTAAGTATATAATTTTCACATATCAGATCAATTCATTGATATGGTTTTTATTGAAATCAAATCTGTTTTATAATCTCCCTCTTAATGACTTCCCTTCATTACTAGGTGTCCCAGTCAGCCACATACCACTGGGATGAATCTCCAAACCAGGCACAGTTTACGGGAGGAAACAGTTTATTCAAGCTACAGATCCAGGGGAAGTCCCATAAAAATTGAAGGGGCCAGTCTTCTTTCACAGGTCCAAGCAGAGAGAAAAACCCATCACCTATACCACACACACAGAACAGGGAACAGGCAGGAGGGCCAACGAGAATTTCTTCCCCTTTATATAGCCTTAGGGTGGGGACTTGCAACCCTTCCTCAGACTTAATGGCTTCCTGAGTCTCTGGAATTTCCTTCCTGCACTGCCCACAGAGATAAGGATGTTCACTTCTAGCTTTCCTGAGCTTCCTTATATCCTGCCCCCTACTGAGAGGCTGCCTTCCTGTAAACATCCTCAGAGACCCACCCAAGATTACTTGAAAGGTAAAGTTGACATCAAAATTTAACCATCACACTAGGTAAACAGTAACAAATCTAGATTTTAAGATTGATTCATTGAATGTTTTGGGGGATGCCTAGACAAAATTTTAATTGTGATGATTTAATGTTGTTTTAATGAAAGAAGGTCTGAGATCCCATATTTACTTGTTATATTTTTCCCCTAAATTCCATCACTGTAACAGAGAATACCTTTTAAATGCTGTTTTCATTGAAGCTCATATTTAGTAACTTTGTTATGTGTTTTTGTTTCACAGTATTATACTGTTTTGTTCTGAGCCAATACAGTTAATGCAATTTACTTTGTTATTGAATCTCAGAGTGATTTTTCTTGCTTATTAATATAGTTTGTCACCATTTCTGCCATGTTCCCTTTGGTAAAATCTTGATTGTTTTGTAGCTAAATGGTAGCACAGCCAGAGAAAAAGTGGTTAAAATCTGATGGCATTTGATGAATTGTCATGTCATTTGCAATTGTGTATTCTACCCAGTTCTCTATTTGAGAGCAATTTTCCCCTTGGGAGTGCTAGAGAAATTGTTATAGCATCATTCTTCGGAAAAATTATTCATAGTACTCTATCCATGAGACATATCTAGACCAAGGATGTACTGTGGAAGTAATTCTGAACAAATGCCAAACATTTTTATTTGAAACCCATATTCCCCTCATCCTGGAAATCATTATAAAAACACATTCCTATGTCTCTAAATGAACTGTGGCTCTGTTATATAAACAATAACTTTAATTGTATAGAATATTTATGTCTTGTTTAGATGTATTCATTTTACCAGGAATGAAAAAATGACACATTTACATTTAAGTTGGAGTGATACAGTATTATGCCATTAAAAAAATCTGGCAAAGTTCGAATGTCTAGAGCACTAGATAAATAGAGATAAGCACAACCTATTCAGGATAAGATAGTTAAAGCATCTTTACTAGAAGATCTCTGAGTAAAACTAGCTGGTCTCATATAGTGTTAGGATAAGGTAATTAAGGCTTAAGGAATAATGATGAAAACCTTTGGTCAAATGCTCTTAATTTTATGTTTAATGCCTTATATTAAGATAGTGAATCCTAGCCTAGAAATCCGTGTAATTAAAACTGGCCCAGTGGGAATTATGAGTGAGATAAAGTGTCATACTTCATCCTCTATCCTTCCTGAAGAAAGCAAATGTAGTAAATGTAGCAAATGTAGATCTAGTAACATGAAAGCATACAAATTTTAAAAAATTAAAAATACCAATTAAAGACATTAATCATGCCTCTTTTTTCTTAATGCAATTTTATGTATATTTGTATATATTATGCCCCAACACTCACCTTTTCTTTCTTCTTCCTTAGATAGTCTGTAAGAATGCATTTTGGTAACCTAACAATTTCTGAATTATTTTATGCTTATTTGAATTCTCTGACAAATCCTTTTCCCCGTTTTTCAAAGTGAAAATATAGGTATCTTAGAATGAACTGTCTTCAGCCCCTTCCCTTCCCTCCCTCACTCACCTCCCCCCTCTTTCTATTTTTTGAAAACCCTTGATTTCTTCCACTCTGCAATCACTATCAAAAATATATTGCTGGGGACTGGGTAGATGGTCAGTAGTTAAAGGTTCTTGTTTGCAAAGCCTGACAACTCGCGTTTGATTTCCAAGTATCCATGTAAAGCCAGGTGCATAAAGTGGTACATGTATCTGGAATTTGTTTGCAGTGAAGGGAGCCTCTGACATGCCCCTATTCACTCTGTGTTTGCCTTTCTCTCTCAAAATAAATGAATAAATAGAATATATATACACACACATTTCTTTAAATATTTACTTCTCTTAAGTTGCGTTTCCTGGTCTCTAAAATTGAAATACCATTGTTTAGATTTCTATACTTGAGGTGTAATAAAATCTTCAATACAATGGCTTCTGTGTCAAGAAGCATACTCAGGTCGCTCTAACCTTCCCACCTATATTACACACAGCCTTTTTCCATAGCACCATCAGTGACTTCTGATAATGATCAAAATTTTACATCCAACCAAAGTCATTTGCTTATGTAACATCAAATCATGGCCCATTCTATTCTCACTGTCAAGTGCTAAGGTTCAGGCCCATATTGTGTTTCATCCGGAGTGTAGAATTACTAGTCCATTTCACTCATTGTTCCTATGTATGCTTCCTTAAGCATTGCTCTGATGATTTTCTTACCCAACTTTCTCTAGATTTTCATGGTCTCTTAACCTAACCCCACAGTTCAGCCTCATTTGCAAGACCTGTTCCAGTCTAGTGCCTGTACCTCCTTGTGCAATATGCCTTACTCTAGACAAGTGGAGTGTATTTCTTCAGCAAATCTCTCTCTCTCTTCCTCTCTCTCTCTCTCTCTCCCCTCCCTCCCTCCCTCCCTCCCTCTCTGTCTCTCTCTCTTACATTCACAGCTTCCTAGCAAGTGATCTGTGGTCACAGAATAGATTTTCAGTAATGGATACCTTCTGAAATATATACTTAGGTATGTTCTTTTTTATTTAAAAATATTTTTATTTTATTTACTTGAGAGATAAGAAGCAATAAGGGGAAGAGAGAGAGAAGGAGAAAGAGAGAATGATTGCTCCATGGCTTCTTGCTACTGCAAACAAACTCCAGACGCATGTGCTTTTACGTGGATACTGGGGAGTTGAACCCAGGCCAGCAAGCTTGGCACTTTAACACTGAGCCATCTCCCTAATCTTAATTTTTTGAGATCATCTCTCACTGGACCTGGAGTCCACCAATTGGGCTAGACAAGCTAGCCAGCAAGCTGCCCCTGTGTTTGCTTCCTTAGTGCCAGAATTACAGATGTGTGCAGCACACCTGGTATTTTTACGTGGGTACTGGGGATCCACACTTCAGGTCCTTATGTTTGCCTGGCAAGCACTTTACTTAGGTATGTTCTTAATAGAGGAATTTGAAGTGTGTGTTGGGGGAGGGAACCCAGATGCATGAGCCCCATGCTCTGAAGCCAGAGAACATTGGGCATCCTTCTCTCCCTCTTCTACCTTATTCCCTTACAATAGAGTCTCTCACTAAACCTGAAGCTCACTATTTTTTGTTTTGTTGTTTTCAATTAGACTGGCTGATGGTGGAGTCCCAGCAGTCCTTCTGTCTCTGACCCCCTGAGCACTGGGATTATGTACACAAGTGGCCATGCCCATCTGTTTACCTGAATATTGTTGATTCAACTTGGGTCTTCGTGCTTGGACAGCAAGTGCTGTTACCCACTGAGCCATCTCCTCAGCTCTGGTCCTCGGAGGGGGTGATATAGAAGTACTTTTTAGGGATGAACAAACAATAATCACTTATGTGTAGCACTTTGGCCAGAATATTCATCTCTGCATTAACCATTGACTACCACAAAAAGAAGTTTCTCTGATCCAGGTTGAGAGGCACCACTAATTTATGGATTTAAACATAAATATTTAGAAAGTAATCTGACATCATGTCTATTTAGCACTAAGAACAGTAGTAGGTTTCCCCTGTGATGACCTTATGCCCACCCTGTAATGGGTTTTTGACCATTTTTGCATTATCAGACATGAATTCTCTCCTGTGGAGCAGACTTCAACTTCAGTTAGAAAGTTCTTGGTTACCCCTGTAACAAGTCATGCCACTATTGTACCAGTAGGTACATCTTTTCTGGATGGTTGGTGACGTAGCACACAGTATCCACAGCTGGGTTGTTGATTTTTTTTTTTTTTGCCAGCCTGTTGCATAACACCTTCCCTTCCAGTGGAGACACCATGACAGCTACCCAGCAGGGAGGAATCTTCCATGTCAGATCCAATTTATTTCTTTCTCCATGCCCTGAAAGTGATACTTGTGAAGTCTCAGCAATAGTGACTTGCCATCTAGTTTTGGTGTTCATCTAAAAGAAATAGCATTTATTTGTATGGTTTTAGGGTCCTCTGTGTCCTCTCTGACCAACAACTCATAGGAAGTTATCTCACAGGGATGGGGTAGAGGATGGTGAAAAGGCAGGTGGACAATTATCCAAAATTAAAGATGAATGAAAAATCCATGTGGACACCTGCTTTGTAGAAGGACAGTGTGGAGGGAGAAAGGGTTTGGAAGGGGAATAGGGGTATGGGGGCAAGAAAGAGGAATGGAAGGGGAGAATATTTTGCATACATATATAAAACTTGTCAGTAGAATAGTTTTTAAAATTTAACATAAGGCAAGAGATGAAGCATCCCAGGCCTATCATGTAGGCCCCAAATGAAACTTTTGAAAGAGTGGTTTAATGAACAAGACAGACACCAACGTGATCCCACACTATCCAAAGCAGAAATACAGAGACACTTAAGATCTCAACAATAAAGCTGACTTAAAACTCACCCATCATGACTCAGGGGACTGAGCAGAAGAGGGGGCAGAAAGATTGTAAGAGCCATACAAGGGGGAGAATATCCAGAGACATTGCCCCCCTCAGCAACAACACACAAAGGGGGGGATAACCTGGCTACCTCCTGTGCTATTAATGACCCCATACCCCATGGATTGATCCAGTATGCCCACTAAGAAGGGCCCCCAGTAGGCTTGGGACAGGGAGGAAGGAAATGTGGGTACCATCATAAGATTTGCTCATACAATGCATTTAATTAAGGATAATAAAAATATCCAAAAAATTTTTAACAACAAAAAAATTATGAGCAAAGGTACTGTACATGCATAGGTAAAGCTATTCTTGAAGTCATAGCTTAATAAACAAAACCCAGTGCCAGGTGTGAGAGACCTCCCTATGAGTTGTGGTCAGGATGAAAATTTGATGTTAATTAAAACTCAGAAATTATTTTACTTATAGACATGTTTTGTAAGGATCAAGATCTGATATCCAGTTTCCTCTCCTGATAAAGAATTTCTTATTTCACAGATACCAGACAACCACATGGCTACAGTGATAGACACAGGACAACTTAGATTTTAAATAGAGCCAAGAGGTAAAGGTATCTTTAAGGCACCTAAGGCTGCACATTATAGAGAATGAGATCTGCTTATGAACAAAACATTCAAACAATGATAGATGTTTCCAGTGAAAATAATGCTGACAAATATGTAATTTATGTGCTTATAGAAGAGTCTAGGAGGGTCATATGTGATGTTTACAATTAATTAAGCTTTCTCTAAATACACAGATTTAGAACAGTGAAATGAAAACAAATTAAGTTGTAATTTCCTCCTAGGATAATTTAAAATTTCATACCTACTGTGGCTACTGGAGTAATTGTAGGTACAACTGAACATGCCTTTTCAGCTTGATTAAATTTCCTATCTTTCCATCAAGTCTCCTTGTTAATTTCTTTGCTGGTGGGTTTTTCAGTAGTTTAGGAATTCCTCATACAACGTACCATATTATAAAGTGTTTTAGATGATTTTAAATGACCAGTAAACCAATTGTAATTCTAATTAGTTGGGAAAAACAAAGAATTTCTTTATTATATTTGCTTATAGTACAAGTGTATTCACCAGGAGATAAGAATTATTACTTGGGGAGCAGGGCTGGAGAAGTTGCTCAGTGGTTAAGGTTCTTGCCTGCAAAGCCTAACAACCCGGTTTGGATTCCCTAGGACCCATGTAGAGCCAGATGCACAAAGTGGTGCATACATCTGGAGTTCGTTAGCAGTGGCTAGAGACACTGGTGCACCTATTCTCTCTCTCTCTCTCTCTCTCTCTCTCTCTCTCTCTCTCTCTCTCTTTCTCTCTCTCACCCTCTCACCTCTCTACTTCTTTTCTGTTTCTCTCCATGTAAATAAATAAATAAATATTTTAAAAAAGAATTACCACCTGGGACAAAACATTTCTGTTCTAGCATTTTTTTCATAGAGATAGCTAACAGCTGACATTTTTCTCAGGGACAATGAATTCGCTTTTATGGCATCTACTTTAGTCATTTGCTTTCACTGAACTTCTTTTCATTAGGTATTTTCCAGTTAACACTTCACAAAATTTCTGAAGTTTATGGTAGCAGGTGTTTTAGTTTTAGCCCATTTTACTCTAAAATAGAGACATGCAGAGAATAAATGCGTGTATAGCAAGTCAGTACTTAAAACAGTACTTGAAATTACACGTTATGCTCTAGTGGAACATATCGCCTTCTTGGAAGTGCAGAAGACAACTGAAGTTCCTCATCTTGCAAGGCGTGAAAAGCCATATTTTCAGAACATAGTAACCACACTGTGAGCCTTCAGTTTTTCTCTAAGCTCTAGAGTTGCACATGGGTAGGAAACTTAAGAATTCAGAATGGCTTAACCAGGAAAATGAGTTTGAAGTATCTGATCTATGTGGATCACCTAGTGGAATGAATGGCCACATGACAGTGATGTTAACTGTACTGTTTTCTAGACACTAAAATGATTTTCTAGAACCAAAGACATTGCTTTTAGGTTATATTGTTTGGCCAGCAAGGAATAAATAATTAAATGTATATTCAAGTCAAACATGAAATTGAGGGAAGGCAAGTTTTAAATAAAGACATGTATGTGCCAGTGCTCTAGCTGCTGCTCACTGTAGTTTTCTAGTGCTGCAGCACTAAGCCTCTTTGACAGCTGTAATTCTGGAGAAATTCCTCTCATTGATGCTAGATGCTCATGCATCACATTAAGAAAAGGTCTCATCACAGTTGCTATGTTGTTTTTTATTTTGTTGTTGTTGTTGTTTTGAGGTAGTGTCTCACGCTAGCCCAGGCTGATCTGAAATGCACTATGTAGTCTTAGACTGGCCTTGAACTCACAGCAGTCCTTCTACCTCGGCCTCCAGATTGCTGGGATTAAAGGTGTGCACCACTGGCCTTTTGAAATGATGCATTTATTCCAGTGTGCCATCCTGCGAAGCCCTATTGGGGATACCCATTAAGAACTTTTAGTTATTTTTATTTTTCCCCTTTAAATGCAGTTAAAACATGGCTTCATAACATTTCTCAATGCTGTTTTTCAATAAAAATTTAAGAACTATTTACTTTTATCTGTTTGAATTTTGGTTTACATGCTATTTAATGGATTCTTTGCTAGCTAAAGTAATAAGTGTTGTTGCAAGGAGCTGTTGTTAGTCACTGCTTTTATTGGAAATCATTTTGTTATTTTAGTAAATTATATTGCTGCCATGATGTTTTGATTAATGTATAAAATGCTTTAAAAATTACCATTTATTCACACCTTGTCAATTTTTGTTGTACAGTTACTAAAATTATAGTTTAAAATATATAGGACAAGTAATAGATTTTTGTAGCTCTATAACAAAGATACATTATATTTGAAGAAGCACCCTTCATATGAACAATGATGAAGTACAACTAACAAATGAGTTGCTCACATTTGTTTGAGTTTGTGAGTTGTTTGGGGAGTGACATGTAGTGACATGTAAGCCAAAAGAGGAGAGGTCAACCTTGAGAAATAAAATGTAACAATGAGTGCTGCTATTTATTAAAGTTGCACCTTAATCTATCAGAGTAGGAGCCTCCAGACAAAATTAAAACAATCAATCAAATGATAGCAATGTAAGCATACTGATATCTTAGTAATTATTACTATGACAAATAATTGCTTTGGGGAAGAGGAATCATGACTGAAAAGTAGAATCATGGACTGTTTCATGCTCTCTGTATTTTATGGTTTATGTATATTTTAAGGCAAACAAGCACAGAAGAGGAATCTTTCTATTGGCCTTCTTTCAAAGCTTAGATAGAGTAGAAACCAGACCATGGGGGGACAAGGGACAGCGAGTGGAAAAGCGACTGTAGACCACTCCATCAACATGCTTCATCTTAAAAGGTTTATATAGCAGTGAGAGACCTGAAATGGGAGAGGAATTATTAAAATATTTGCCAGAAATTGTAACTGATATAATTTTATGATTTTTATCATGAATCAAATGTTCTCACTTCTTTAAGCATTATACTACATTCACACTATTTAATTAAGTAAATGAGAAGTGGCCACATTCTGTGCATGAGTCTTCTGAAGTCCCTGGAGTCTGGAGTTTCTCTGTGGTTGTCCTTGCCTTCCTACCCTCCTTCTTTTCTCCACAGACTTTTGCTTTTTCTAGTTCTTTTATATAAGCTAACATTAGTTTCTAGATCAAGATGATTTTCCTTCTTTGTTTTCACAAGGCATTTTCAATCATACCACACTTTTTAATCACAATTCTTCCTGACAGGTTTTTGATTGCATCCAAATTTATAGTCTAGGCCCCGAGAAACTAATTTATGTGTCTATTGCAGAAGCTTTCCACAAAACCACTTTTATACCCTTAGAAATTATTGGAGATCTTCAAAGAGATTTTGTTTGCATGGATTTTATTTTATATATTTCCAAACTAGAAACCAAAACCTACAAATTGAAATGCTTTAATTTAGTTTAAAATGTTATTTGACCCTTATACGTTAACGTGGCAATTAAAAATAGCATTTCCAGTGTAAAAATTAGTGAGATGAGAAGTAGTATTGTATATCTTTTGCAGATGTCTTTATTGTTTTATTCTCTTAGCATTTTCAGGGATACCACACTTCCTTACTAATTATGTTATACAATAGAGGTTCTTGTTATAATCTTAGAATTTATTCTTATGTACTGACATTTTATGGCCTTTAACCAGCCAGTATTTTATTATCTACTTCTAAGTCTAGAATTTTACGTCCCACATATTAGTAAGAGTATGTGGTACTTGTTTTTTCTGTGCTTATCTATTTCACCCATGTTGTAAGTGATAGAGTTTCCATCATTTTTTAAGGATCTATACTCTCTCATTATGTATTTGTACATATTTCCTTTATCTGTAATGGATATTTAACTTTCAGTTATGGAGGTCTAGAAGTTTAAGATCAAGGTACTTGTAGACTTGCTATCTGATGATGCTTCTTGATTCATAGATGGCACCTTCTGCCTTGTCATCACATAGTGAGAAAACAAGGTACCTCTTATGGGCTGCTTTCATGAAACTGATGATCTAATCACTTCTCAAGGGTTTCACTTCCAATACTATTATATATTATTATTAAATATAATATATTATATATTATTATTATATATTATATTGGAGATTAAGCTTCAACATAAGAGTTTTTTTGTTGTTGTTGTTTTTCGAGGTAGGATCTTGCTCTAGCCCAGGCTGACCTGGAATTCACTCAGGAGTCTCAGGGTGGCCTTGAACTCACGGTGATCCTCCTACCTCTGCCTCCCTAGTGCTGGGATTAAAGACATGTGCCACCACGCCTGGCAACATAAGAATTTTTAAGACAGAGTATTCAGAGTATAGTCTTGTTTCAATGCTAAGAAACCTTGATTGCTGCTGTCCTGCAAAGTTTTTCGTTTTGTTTTTCTTAAGCTAGTATAGTTAAGCATGTCAAAAGATTTTTTTAAACCATGTGTTTTCCAAAAAAGAAAGCTCAAATTCTTTGGCTTCCTTCTCTTCACTTATATCCATGTCCACTGAAGAAATTAGAGGCATTAAATCCTCTACTTGATACAAGACTTCAGACAGACATTTCCCTCAGCTTTGAGCTGCAATTGGATATTCTGTAAACTTTGTTTTGTACATACCTAGACCACATCAGTAAAATATATTTGAGTATTTATCTCTGCTTACTTTAAATTTATTTACAACTATATATGCGCATATTTTAGTATTCTCACATATGTACATATTTATGAGTTACGTACATTTGTCCTCACAGTCATGTCATAAGATATATGAACACTTAAAAAAGAGAAAATTTTAGTTTTCAGTAAAGGTGACGTTACCTAAGACTAGGAGTAGATTTGATGGAATTTGGAGTTAAAGAGAATAGCAAAGATTTTAAATGACCATTTAAAAAAATCATTTGATGAATATGAACTTGATTCTGTGGTCAGAAGAGAAAATTGAATACAGTACTCAGTAGAAGCATGATTAGGCAGTACTTAGCATCCTGAAATAAGTATAAAGATTCTTAAGAAGATAAAGAAGATAGGCCAGCAAATTTCCAAGGTTGGGAAAAATAATTACTCATATAATGTTATTGATGCTATATTTGAAATGGGTGCAAGGGAGCTAGGTAGAAAGGCTCAAAAAAACCAAAGGTTCTGGTGAATTAGAGATTATAATGGATATTTACCTAGAATAAGGAATCCAAAGAAGACAAGAGAACAGTTTGTGTTCATAGCCTGGGCTACAAGTCTGTTCATAGTGATCAGGATGGTAGTGATGGTAGGTGGGTGGAATGAGATCACTGAAGCTCAACAAGTGTTAGTGGCCAATACGGCTGTTTAAGGTCACCTTCGAGGACAATTTGTAAGTCAGCTACTAACCTTTAAATCATTAATAAAAGCTAAAATAGTCTTTGGAGGAGAGTTTGGAGACTGGAAAAAGATTTATAGAAATGTATATGTAGAATTTAAAAAAGAAGTTGGCTGGATATTGGTCTGTAATTATCAGATATGAGTGAGGATTGAGTTATGGCAGAAGAAAAAATTTGCATTGGGGAGGTTGAGAGAGATTAGGATGAGGTGATAAAGACTCAGTCACTGGAGCCTTGTCTCACTTTTTCCTGAGGGCCATTGAGAAAGACCTTCAAAATGATATAGCCTGGGGATGGTAGAGTAGACATGGATAATGATACTTACTTAACCAGGATGGATGATAGATATCAATAACAGAGAAAAAAGAATTAAGAACTCAGCAGACAATGAATGATGAACAAGGGACCTATAACCACAGTCATTGAATCAACACAGGATAGACCATTGAGACAGGAACCAAGGATTTTCGACACAAGGACCTCTAAGCCCGCAACAATAAAGCAGCCTTATTACTCACTCACCACGACTCAGGGAACTAAGCGGAAGAGGGGGCGGAAAGATTGTGAGAGCCGTGGTGGGGGAGACAGTCCGGAGGCATGACACCCATCAGTGACAACACACTTGGGCCAGGAAGACTGGG